>CAMRHE010001038.1:0-257180 GCA_947044405.1 Leptodactylus fallax | reverse complement strand
ATCTACTGATGCGGCACACAGCCTTGTATGTCTGCATTTAATGTCTTACGCCTTTTCACTGACATCTTCTCCATAGCCTGGAAAATGAGGACGCATTATGCTTCTTCTTTTCTTGTCACAAGGCATTATGGGAAAGGAGCTGGGAGCTCATGCGCCCTCTGTTGGATGTAACAGATCCTCAGTTCGCTTTTGACTCACCGAGTCTTGAGACAGCAAAAGGGATTTTAGCCAAGCCGGTATCACTTATCTGCATACAGCGCCGTTTCAGGATTTTTGTCCCTCATCAGTGCAGAGCAAAGTGAACTGGCTGGCTTTTTTTTCTTGGTCAAGAGGATGACCTGACGCCAGTGGAAAATGGCATAGATTTTTATGCGTTTTGGTTTGTCAGATGTTCTGGACCATCAGGCGGTTTGCTATCATTTACATTTAACATTATAAAATAGACTCTCTCAGGTCACATCAAGACTGAAACACAAAGAGAACTGCCTGTAGATTATCTCTACGTGATTCTGAGGTATGGGTGTTACATGTTATGATTTATTTGTTGCATTAACCTCCAAAACACTTTACATATCATTCTGTTTATAGGAACAAGTCTTCACAATTTTCTCTAATTATGCTCTTCATCCACCATCTTCTACCAACTCAAGCTATTTTCATTGCTTAATAGGCGCCACTTGATGGATTTTGGCACAGTTGGATTTTTTTTTTTTTCTTGCCCTCACCATTCCTGAGCAATCAGTGCAGTTAGTTTTGGTGCATGATATGCTATTTAGACTCTCTAGTGTCAAATAGATGGTGTCAAGCAGGAGCAGGCAAGGGGGCAAGACTCAGAGCTCCAATCTGAGGCAGACAGTGTCAGAATTCAGAATAAAGTCCCCCTTACCTGCTCCCACTTGACACCACCCAATCAAAATCAGAGTGTCTAGTTAGCATATCAGGTGCCAAAACTAACTGCACTGATTGCTCAGGAACGCTTGAGGCTAGAGAAAAAAATTTTCAACTGTATTGGAATCAGTGGAGCAGAGCCTATTACGGGATGAAAAGACATTGAGTTGGTGGAGGTGGATTAAAGGTCCTCTGTAAAAGTAGATTCACATGCAATATTATTTGAAAAATAGCATCAATTATTGGTAGTTTGCCATGCAGTTTTTTAACGCCAGAAGTGGATTCAAGGGTAAAGGAAATAGAAAAAAATGCAAGCATTATGAGGTATGTTTCTTTCCTGATTACTTAAATAAATGCTGCATTAATAATATAATGTATGTAAATATTCATGAACATGTCACATTATTGTCTACAGGCCAACTGCATGAATGACTGTCCAAATGCTAGCTCTGAAAATGAATTTTACATTGTCGCCTTCTCAATGTCTCCAATGGGACAACTTGAGCTATTTTTGGGTATATTGGCCATTTATCTGATGGCTGTTTTGGGGAATATGACAATCATTTTTCTTGTGTGTTCAGTGCCCAAATTACACACTCCAATGTACTTCTTCTTGTGTAACCTCGCCATTCTAGATGTTGCATCTACCACTACAAATATTCCTAAGCTGCTTGCTATTACATTGACACAGGATCACAGGATCTCATTTCCAGGCTGTATAACCCAGATGTTTTTTTTCATGTTCTGTGCTAATGGCGAAATTTTTATTGTCACATCAATGGCTTATGACCGCTATGTGGCAATATGTAAACCCTTACAATATTACATGATGATGAGAAAGACTGTATACATTGTAATGGCGGCCTCCTCTTGGATAATCAGTGTTCCAAATTCTCTATCACTCACAATACTTACCGCCATATTACAATTCTGTAATTCACATGATATCAATAATTTCTTCTGTGATCTGAATTCAGTGATCGCTCTTTCCTCCTCAGACATCACAAGTAGGAAGATTTTTATGTTTTCTGAAGCCATTATTCTATCTTTTGTACAATTTCTGCTTACTATTATCTCTTATATTTATATCTTCTCCGCCATATTGAAGATTCGTTCCTCGGCAGGACGTATGAAAGCTTTCTCCAGCTGCGCCTCCCACCTCATCACAGTTATATTATTCTATGGACCAATTATGTTCTTGTACATGAAACCTGAATCTGAAGACTCTAAAGATCAGGACATGTTACTAGCAATGCTTTATCTGGTTGTGATTCCGATGTTAAATCCTCTGGTCTACAGTCTGAGAAATAAGGAGGTTTGGGGGGCTATTCGAACATTAATTAAATAAATATGGGCACTACAAAGTCATGTGGGTCCATTACCTGCTTCTTTTGCCACAACTAATCTGTTAGATCTGCCCCTTATAACTGTTAGGCTAAGTTCACACCTGCCCTGACTCCTCATTGGAGAGAAAATTCTGCCTGGACGACTTTTCTCTCTGACATTTCAGTAAAAAAATGGTGGCCAACCGACGGACACTTGGTGGACCGGATTATAGTCTATGGATTCCGCCAGTGTCTGAGGGTAATTGCTGTTTTAGCGGTCCAGGTCTTCATTGTTCAGGTCCCCCAGCGGACCCGAACGATGAAGAGCCATGTGCAGATGTAAATCTAGCCTTAATGATTTATGTGAATACAAAAAATTTGTTCACTCGCTACAAAGTTTCAAACTGCCTTTGGAAGTGACAGAATTGGGTATCGAGAACATCATGAACAATCATGACAAATCCCTGTACAGAAGCCTAAGATCACAATGCATAATGTGAATTATCACTTGGCAGAGATGTCAACCTAGGAGAGCCCTTCACAGGGTAATTTGCAAATGTTATATTGCGGCAAAAGCGGCTGTGGCCTTTTCAAGGGGCATGGTCTTTATAAAAGGTCACAGCTAAATATATATAAACCCCATATAAAAATATCAGACCCCAATTTTTTACTGATTAAATAAAATAAATAATTGCACCATTTTTATTTATGCTGTTTAGTGGCCGCTATAAATATTGTGTTAATTTTATTGTGTTGTTCATAACGGTTAAGGTCACACCAAATATGTCTGTTACTTTCTATGTTTTATGATGGTCATTTAATATTATTAAAATATGTTTATTGTAATTTACTTTCCTATGTAAAATATTTAGCAATTTACAACATATATTTATATGTCTGTCCCAGGTCTTAAACCCTGGACCTTGTATATGGCAGACGGATACTCTAACAGATAAGTCACAGCTTCAATTACTCTCAATGGGGGAATTTATCTGACCAAATCTTAAATAGTATTTTTCTTTCTATGTATGAATAGGCCATTAAATAAATGGGGGATCCCACAACAACCTACTCACTCAACCTACTCTGCACAGGGTCACAGTGCAGAGAATTCTAATGAAGCAGCTGGCAGGGTGAAAGTGAATATTGACTGGTTGAGGGGGCCTGAAAACTGGGAGACTCCTGGGAAAAAAAAAACAGGTGGGATCATGTCTGGGTTGGAGAGGTATAACAACAATCACATATTCACACTTGGCAGCCTGATGGGATTGGGTGATGTCTAAAACGGTTAACTGGTTCCTTTCTCCATGCCGCAACTTCAGCAGAGACTGAATGTGCGAATAGTGATGCAGCGTCACTGACAGACTGTAATGGCCGCTTTCCTTCCCTGTCTGTCCTTTGTGCTGTTATATGGTTTTTATGATGTCATCAGTGGCCTCTCTCACAGTACCTCATGGCAGGGGGACTGTCTGCAATGCAGGTCCTCAAAGTCATTTCATCCTTTTTTTTTTTTTTGCTTCTCTGATTTCAGGGGGTGGTTCTCAATAAAAAAAGAAGTGATACTCACCTACATGCAAAACTCAATTCGAGCAGTGCATCCCCCCATTCCCTCCAGTGCCAGAACTGGTCGGGCCAGGAGTGTAGAGTCTCACATGGCCACTCACATGTTGAGTACTGTTAATTATCACTAATGACTAACTGGCCAGTCTTGGCCAAAGTACAGCCCTTGGCTATTTCCCACTCTATCAAATGAATCGAGCTAGGTTGTTTCTGCGTCCGCAGCCAATATATTCAATGGGGGTAAAACACAAGATCGATGGGAGTCTCAGCAGTCAGACCCTCACCAATGAAAATGACATGAAATTGTTGCAAAACACGGACTTTTGACTGATATAAGGGATGTGATGAATCCCCAGCAATATGTTCATGGTCCTTTCAATGCTTTCCTGTATAGTTTGAAAATGCATCAAAATGACATCAGCAGAAAAAGACATCATATGTTCCTGAAAATCTATTCTGATCCTCTTAATATTTTCATTACCTTTAAGAGCTAATGTCAGCAGCTCTATGGCCAAATAAAACAAAACAGGTGACAAATAACATCTTTGTTTTGTACTTCTTGTCAACTCAAAAGGTTTCAAGCGGTTACCCATTTTCATTCTCGCCATAGATATATCTCTTGTAAAAAAGAAAAGGAAGCATTTCCTGACAGGACAAACCTCTGCAGTACAAGGAGCAGCCAGTCCTAGGACACATGGTCATCTGCTTTTTTTAGCATCAAAAGATACCATTGTTGCATTTTTATACCCACGTCCTGGGACTGGTCCTGTCCAAGTCTGCCAAATTCTTATATATGTTCCTAAACCTTGACCTGCTTTTAATATATCCAACCTGATCTTTGGAAATCACACCAAACAGGTAGCATGAGAGCCAATTTGCCAGAATTTTAGAAATAATCTTAATGTCTTGAGTTATAAGAGATATCGATTGCTAGTACTCTATCTTAGTCTTTGTCCTCTTTGTCTCTTTGTCCTCTTTGTCCTTTTTGGGAAATACGAGAATATTAGTTTTGCTGTGAAAAATTTATCCCACTTTTGTCTTAATAGATTACCAATGGAAACATTCATATAAGCAGTATCTTCCTATGGTCTAGGACTTGACAAATACCCAGTACTAATTTTCTTAATGTGGCCAGGTCACGTAAGAACTAAGAAGCAGGTAGAAACATTACATGCACGAGAAGATAACTCACAATAAGATAAGATAGCCATAAGGAAATCATTACTTCATTGAAAAAAATCAGCTAGTGGAAAAAAAGAAGTGTCCTGCTTAATCTCTTGGTGGATTCCACCCTAAACTCCCTTTGAAAGGAATGTGAATAGGAAATATTTCTGCCATCCGCAATAAGGTTTCCGCTGTGATTTTTACATGTCCACTGTGTGGACTTACCCTAAAAGGCAACTAGGACATTGGGCACATAATCAGGTTCTTCACATAACCCAGTTAATTCCAGCCCAGTCATTCCAACATACATATTTGTCATTCCTTAACCTCTGCTCTTGGCAGGACATGTACAACTATGTCCAGTTACACAGACGAGCAAAAGGGTAACTGTAACGTCTCTGCCGTTTCGGGTCTCGGCTCCGCCCTCCGCTCGCACGCTGTGGCGAAAGAGGCGTCTTCAATTTGGTTCTTTGTGTAAGCTTCTTGATGCTCAGTCTGAACACTGTCCTAGTTCTCTTGCTGTGTAAAACCACACCCGTGTAATTAGGAACATTTCTCTCTGGACTGCATAGAGTTAATCTCTTCCTGGCCTGAGTGATTGACAGCCTGTGTACCTATCAGCTCTGGGGCTGGTCCCAGACTTTCTATAAACAGGTTGTCAGCCCTCACATGGTGGCCGGTTATTGCTCTGTCTTTGCCTGCACTCCTTGTGATATACCTTTCTACTTTGTTACCTTATTTTCTGACCACTGGCTTTGACTTTCACTATTCTCTTGGATCTCGATTCTGTGCTGCAATTGCCCGATTGTTACTGACCCCTTGGCTAGCTGACCTCCCTTTGTTGTTGTGCGTCTTGTCTGCGTTCTATGTGATCACTTATTATAAGGAGGGACTGTCGACGTGGTTGCTGGCTGTCACCTAGGACAGATCGGGCAAGTTAGCCAGGGACAGTGGGGGGGATTCAGCTTAGGGTCCACTGTCTTGTTGTGCCCCTCCCCCCTAGTTCTCCAGCAGCTTCTGGGGAATCGCTCCTCTAGTGATTCCCTTACAGAATAACCGGCCCATACATTCTGCCATTGCTTCCATAGGATCAGCATGGACCCTACTCAGGGCCTTGCAGCCAAGTTGGAAGGTTTGGCAGTCCTGGTAGCTGAGCTTGCTAACCAGGTTCAGACCCTTACTGAGGCTGCTGCAGCATCCCCGCCTGTTTCTTCTCCTTCTAAGGTGAAGATGTTACTCCCGGATCGTTTTTCAGGGGATCGTGAAAAATTTTAGACTTTCCGGGAGTCCTGTTGCCTGTATTTTCGGATTAATCCACATGCATCCCAGGCCCAAATGGTGGGAGTAGTTATATCCCTCCTACAGGGGGATCCACAAGCTTGGGCCCTTAAACTCCCTCCAGGGGCTGAGGAGTGGACTGACTTTGAAAAATTTTTTTTTGTCTTTGGGGTCTATTTATGCTGAGCCAGACCACATTGGTCTTGCGGAATCACAACTCCCTCACCATGCGGCAGGGCAAACGCTCTGCTGAGGAATATTGCGCAGAATTCCGCAAGTGCAGCGTAACTGCAGGTTGGTGTGAGTCAGCTCTAAAGGCCCACTTTAAACAAGGCCTGTGTGACCGTGTTAAGGAGCTCTGGGTTGGTCACCCAGATCCTCCCACTCTTGAGCAGGCCATGACTTTGGCTCTCCGTATTGACCGTAGGATCCGGGGAAAATGTTAAAGAGAGAATAGGGTCTGCTTCTTCCAAATTTTCTGTCTCTCCCTCACTCTCTCCTGAGAAACCTGTTATTTCTCCCATGACTCCTGGTGAGAAACCTATGCAACTGGGAATTATGGATGCCAAGACGCGACGAGAGCATCGTCTCAGGAACAACCTCTGCCTGTACTGTGGTGCTTCCGGTCATTTTATCAGTGACTGCTCCATCACACCTCGTAGACCATCAGAAAAACTTCAGTGCCTGAGTGGTAGTCAGAAGAACCACTCAGGCAACCAGGTATTTGCCAGTAATAACAATAAGATGTTATCTGTGTCTCTGTCCTCTGGGGACAGATCTGTTTCTGGCCAGGCCTTAGTTGACTCTGGGTCTGAGGCAAACTTTGTCATATTCTCGTTTGTCTCAGCTTTAGGCATTGAGCTTTTGCCACTTGACACTCCTCTGGCGGTTACTGGAGCGGATTTTGCCCCACTGGCCAGGGGTAAGGTCCGATTCAAGACCCCCTTCATCACGTTGCAAGTGGGTTCTGCTCATTCAGAGGTCATGAGCTTTTTTGTTATGGAGCATCTGTCTTCTGATATTATTTTGGGGCTCGCCTGGTTGAACCTCCATAACCCTATTTTTGATTGGGGTAAAAGGGAGTTGGTAAAATGGGGAGATCAGTGCTCATCCCACTGTATTGTTTTGCACACCTTAAATTGTGTTACTGAGGAGACTGTCTCGGCTGCAAAAGGTGGGAAACACCAGGTGAATAAAAAATGTTTGCCTGGCCCACCAGTGTCTGTGGTTGTGCAAAAAGACCCTGAATTGAAGGCAGAGAAAATACTGGGTCCTACTAAAACTGGTTTATCTGGTGAGGGTCCGGTGGCCCCTCATAAAGGGGGGGGGTACTGTAACGTCTCTGCCGTTTCGGGTCTCGGCGCCGCCCTCCGCTCGCACGCTGTGGCGAAAGAGGCGTCTTCAATTTGGTTCTTTGTGTAAGCTTCTTGATGCTCAGTCTGAACACTGTCCTAGTTCTCTTGCTGTGTAAAACCACACCCTTGTAATTAGGAACATTTCTCTCTGGACTGCATAGAGTTAATCTCTTCCTGGCCTGAGTGATTGACAGCCTGTGTACCTATCAGCTCTGAGGCTGGTCCCAGACTTTCTATAAACAGGTTGTCAGCCCTCACATGGTGGCCGGTTATTGCTCTGTCTTTGCCTGCTCTCCTTGTGATATACCTTTCTACTTTGTTACCTTATTTTCTGACCACTGGTTTTGACTTTCACTATTCTCTTGGATCTCGATTCTGTGCTGCAATTGCCCGATTGTTACTGACCCCTTGGCTAGCTGACCTCCCTTTGTTGTTGTGCGTCTTGTCTGCGTTCTATGTGATCACTTATTATAAGGAGGGACTGTCGACGTGGTTGCTGGCTGTCACCTAGGACAGATCGGGCAAGTTAGCCAGGGACAGTGGGGGGATTCAGTTTAGGGTCCACTGTCTTGTTGTGCCCCTCCCCCTAGTTCTCCAGCAGCTTCTGGGGAATCGCTCCTCTAGTGATTCCCTTACAGTAACAATGTTTAGAACTTGTGACTTTCATTCTCCCTATCTCACCATCCAGTAAAGCTTAGAACATGACACCGCCATCATTTTATAGACAGTAATCTTGGCTATCTCATGCATAAATGTGACTTGTAACTATTTAGCATATGATTAGTTATGCAGATTCTTGTCATATAACTGCATTGTTACTGTTTTGCTCCTAGAAATCTAAATTTTAATTTTTATTATTTTGTTAATCCACCTTTAGCTTTCAGCACTGCCTGAATCTTTCTGGGCATGCTCTTGATCAGATTCAAGCATGTCTCAACTAAAATCTGATCCTAGGTCTCTTCTACACGTTTCCAATGTTGATGCATACTGGTCAACTTACTTGGGTACGAGAATACAGCTTTTTCTTCAACTCTACCCACAAGTGTTTGATTGGGCTAAGGTCTGGGGACTGTGCGGGCAAATCCAGCACCTCTACTTCATTGTCATTGAACCATTTTTGGCTAACATCGACACATGCTTTGGGTCATTGTCCTGCTAAAGTAACTTGTTTTGTAGGATACTCACGTACAGCTCATCATTGAGACCACCTTTGATCCTGGTCAAGTATCGAACGCCATATCATCAGGCTTCCTCCACCAAATTTGACAGTTCCTTCAATTTCTTGATCCATTAGCTGCCTTTTCCAGACCCATTTGTACCCATCAGATCCCAGTCTATTGACTTTCGTCTTATCACTTCAATTCACCCATTTCCAATCTTCTACTGTCCACTTTTCATACTTTTATGCAAACTCAATCTGATGTTTCTTATGACGATATTAAAGTCAAGGCTTCTTCAACTTTTTCTAGGGTCACCATTCCAGACTTGTGTAACGCAGGTCGCATGGACGTCTGTGATCTCAATATTATGAAGCATATGAGCCACCTCCACTGCCTTGTTTGTCATGCCAGAACTGATAGACCTTGTGATGAGCTGACTTATTGACTCTGATATTTTGCCTGGACGTCCACCTCTTGGCTGATACTCGATTTGAACCAGTGACCTTTTGCTTGGGAATCCACCTAATAACACCCTGAGCTATTAGGGAATATGAGAACAGGATGTAATTTGTAGTGTACAAGAAGAAAAAGATTTTTCCACAACCAGGAGCAAGACAGTAACAATGCAGTTACATGACAAGAACCTGCATAACAAATCATATGCTAAATAGGTGCAAGTCACATTTATGTATGAGATAGCCAAGATGATTGTCTATAAAATGATAGTAGTCTCACATACGAAGCTCTAAACAAGTTCTAAACATTGTTACCCTTTTTCTAGTCAGTGTAAGAGTCCTTTCTAAATAAAACGTGGTTTTGTAAAAAGTTATTACAAAGCTATATGCTAACAATCTTATTTGCAAGGTTATTGTTAGCATATCATGATATTGTGTTGAAAGAATTTCAAGACAAATTGGACTCTTTAGCCAAATTAGAGAGCAGTTAAGTGTCAACATATCTGTAGTTTATACAACTGGAAAGTCAGATGGTCCACTATAAGACACAAACATTGGCTAAAGTCTCCTTACATTCATCTTACCTGATTAACTTTAGACCATCTCCTGACAAAGTTATAGGCTAAATGAACATAGAGGCAACCATTCGGGGTAACATATAGTGGAGGAAATAAATATATATAAGACATCACCAATTCTTCTGTAATCAATATCATTAGTAGAGATGAGCGAATTTTTCAAAACGATTTGATTCAATCCGAATTAATTTGCTGCGAATCGTTTTAAAAAATAGCTATTTCCTGGCTGCAGAGAGCCTGTATAGTGGTGTAGGATGCTGTGCTTTGCAGTAACACGCATATGGAGTCTGCTGTGGTAGGGGAAATAATACTGTGAGTCAGTATGACATGCACATGCACAAGGCGTCGCTCTTAGAACCACTGCACACGTCACTTATTTGGCCAGTTATGGGGCCAAAACTGGCCAACTAACTCAAGTGTGAACTCAGCCTTACAGGTCGATATTAGTGCCAGGTATAAAGAACCGTGCAGAGGCCCAAGATGCTACTGTAGCCTGAAAGAGCGCACTCCTTTTACACCGTCGTCCGCTGATTCCACATATGTCTACAGAACCTGTTCTATTAAATGCTTACAGTATACAAGTAGAGCCCCCCTGACAGAGTGGAGAGGGTGTCAGCAGTAAGTTTGTATTGACGTCACTGATTATTTTGCCCTTTCTCTGATCCGTCAGAACAATAACCCCCCCAAAAAAATGGATCCTGTCTGTTGATCATCCGCCTTCACTCGGTCAGGATTTGGTCAGTAATCCATCAGTATTGCTGATGCCAAAAATAAACAGGAGTGGATCCAAAACAGAGATGACACATGAATGGAATATTTGCATGTCTTCTGTGTTTTGCACCCACTCATGCTTTTGGCTACCAAATCATAAGCCAATTTTGGTGGGACCATACAGGCTTTACAGCTGCTACACAGACAGGATGCGTTGTGCGTCTCATTTTACCTTCCTACTGACACATCAGAAAAAGGGTTAAAATTAATGAGGATGTCAAATAGGACAAAAATGCAAAATAGTGGCCCAGTCATGGAGTGGGAAGGGTAGGAACAGCATGAGAAGTGACATAGTATTGAGTTAGCAGCAGCATGAGGAGGCCACAGAGCGGCAAGGTGACATAATGTGGAGGTGGAAGCAGCATGAGGAGTCCATAGAGTGACCCTGTGACAGAGTGGGGGGGGGGGGGTGATACAAACAGTACCCACTGACAATGTTGGCTGTAAGAAGGAGCACTTGGCATCAGATGTGTGGCATCAGGCGGATGGCAGCATCAGAATAGTAGCTGAGGCAGGTAGCCAGAAGAAACTGGTATCTTTTGTCAAGGTTTGGGTGAGGCAGCATGGATGATTTAATCTGATGCATCAGGCATTGGTGGGTGGAAATCCTGGCTGTTCCACTCCTGATTCATCTTGACAAAGGTCAGTCTCTCCACATTTTGGGTGGACAGGCGAGTTCTCCTTGGGGTAACTATGGCCCCTGCAGCACTAAACACCTGCTCTGATGCCACACTACTGGCCGGGCAGGACAGCTTTTCCAGGGCAAACTTGGCCAGTTGCGGCCACAAATCAGTTTGACTGCCCAGTAGTCCAGCGGATCTTCGTTGACGGGTGGCAGGGTGCACTTCAAGTATGCCACCACCTGCTGATTTAGGTTACAAATTGTTATGCCTTATCTCCGAAGTTATCTGTTATAAAGCCTTTTCTTGGTGTTTATAGTGGGGAAAAAATATGTGGCTTCGCCATTGTGTGTTGAAGGGAGAAAATTACAGGTATTTTTGCTGTGCGTTAGTGGTAAAATAAAAGGATTGTTATTAACAATCTATTGTTATTAACAAGCTCGTCCTCACTGTATAGTGGAGCTAAACCCACAGTATAGAGTACTCTGGCTGAGGGAACAGAAAAGGACAGAGGCAGGTTGAGGACAGGTGAGGGCACAGGGTCTGCTGCCGGGCCATGCCAACTATGGGTTGTGTCTGACGAACCCACCGACTCTTGGCTGAGGGTGTCTGATGTGACTTGGGATGAAGTGGATAACCGAGTCAAACATTCTAGAACCGCTGGGTTGCTGGTCAAGACACGACCGCTAGCTGATACTGGGAGCTCAGGCCTCTGGAAGTGACCCCTGCTGCCACGCCCCCTTACTCTGCTGCAACCTGTGCCTGCGCCAGAAACATTTAGGTCTGTGGCCCTCCCCTGTGCAAGGCCTGTGCAGGGCTTTTTGCACCTCTCTTTCTTCATGTGTTCAATATTTTTCCATTGTGTTATTTCTCATTATTGCACATAACTTAATTTAGGGCAATAGTTTCAGTTAAACTGGAGGCACCAGTTCTCAATGGATAATACCTGTTTGACTCAGTAGTCTAAGTTGTGTCAGGATTCTATATCCAACTGCTGCACCTTTAATGTTTCCGTGCCAACCTGGGAAGCTTTTGCAATTTCAGAGGCTTCCTAGTTTAATCCAGTTAGCAGCTGTGGAGGCTTATATAAGACACCTCCCTTCTGACACTAGTGCAAATTAATTTAGTTTGCTTCCTAGTTTGGCTCTCCATCTTATCTGTGTATACCTGTTTACTTACTGACCTCTGGCTTGCTCCCTGGATTCCCTGTTTGCCTTCTGATTCTGCTTTGACATTCCCATTTGGATTTATGACCCTTGGCTTGTTTCCTGGATACTGCTCTTGTCTCCTGATTTTGTATATTACATTCTTTCCTGGTTTTGATCTGTGCTTGTATGACTTCTCTTGTATCCTCGCCACATTGTAAGTTTTAGTGGATTTTGTGTTGGTTTCTTCAGCAATACTTTTATTATTGGTACATCTTTCTGTTTGGTGTCAATTCAGATTCCCAGATTCAGCACAAGTCCATCTGGCCTCGCGGCGAGGTCTGGTGAAGGCATCTGGGGGTCTGGCTTGGCTCGCAGATGTGTGTTAGTTTTAAATAGCTGTCTCTACTGCTCGCAGTTATCAGCCAATCTACTGCTATTGCTTTTATTGTTGCCTTGCATCTAACCATAACAAGTTGATCTTAACCTTCTGTTTTGTCTGGATGGTTTGATATGCTGGGTTCTGGTAACACTCCCTTTAACACTGGCCCAGTGGCCTGTGTGAAGACAACCCCATTATGAGGTTAGCACAGTTATAACTTGTGTTCAAAAGACTGTTCAAGTGTCATGAATGTTCAAGCATATAGCACCACCTATAAAGAACTGCAACTGCTGTGCATGCTGTGCCCTATCAAAGAGACTGTAGATATCAAGAGTTATATTGCCAGTGTTATGCAACCTTTTTTTTTAAATGGAATCTACTACTTTATAAACCACTAACCCTGTGGTCAGTTCAATAATTTATTATAATACTGTTGTATTGCAAAATATTACTCTATGCAGTTCAGTGTTACATTTATAGACATTTAGGGTCTGCCATTGGGTCCCCATGATCATGTTGCTTGAGTTGTATGGAGGTTTCAGTACAAACCAGTCATATTCTACAGGTATTATTCCTATTCTATTTTGTTCCTATTATTATCCAAGTCAATTAATGTAAATTGAGTTAATTGTCTCTTTGTTTTTTCCTATCTTCTCAATGGACTCAATTTCCCAATCACATTAACATTATAAAATAGAATCTCACAGGTCACACACAGACTGAAGACAACGAGAACTAACTGGAGATCATCTCTACGTGATGCTGAGGTAAGGTGTTAGATATTATGTATATGGTGCCTTAACATCCAAAACACTTTACATAGCACAATATTGGGGTAAGACAATGCAATAATTACAATAGACAGTGGTGGAGACAAGTGAAAGATACATTAGGTAGGAACCTATCCTCGGTCTACACTTGGAGAATTTATAGGTGTGAATGGCTACAAAGCGAGACATGAGGAATTGTTATATTGTGTGTTATATAGAAACAAGACTCACTAATTTTCCATGACTATGCTCTTTCTACTGGGGGCTGTGGACTGTAAATTAGTAAAACCTGGAGATGGTATTATCTGGGTTGGGAAAAATTCACATATAGCATTCTTTAGGAAAATGTAGAATTTATTCACAGTTTTCCAAGTAATTTTTTGAGCCAGATGTAAATCCAATAGCAATGGGAAATATACTGTAAAGGAAGAACGTATACTTGTATTACTTTCTATGGAAAGAGATGTTCTTTTCCTGATTACTAATAATTAATATATTAATAATATAACAAGGGTTTTGATGTCATATAATATCCACAAACATATTACATTTCTGTCTACAGGCCAGGAACATGAATGACTGTCCAAATGCTAGCTCTGAAAATGAATTTTTCCTTGTTGCCTTCTCAGTGTCTCCGATGGGGCAATTTGAGCTATTTTTGGGTATATTGGTCATTTATCTAATGGCTGATTTGGGGAATTTGACAATTATTTTTCTGGTATGTTTAGTGCCCAAATTACATAATCCAATGTACTTCTTCTTGTGTAACCTCGCCATCCTAGATGTGGTGTCTACCTCTACAGTTATTCCTAAACTGCTTGCTATGACGTTGACCCAGGATCACAGGATCTCATTCTCTTGTTGCATGACCCAGATGGTTTTCTTTGTCTTATGTACCAATGGTGAAATCTGTACGCTGACATCAATGGCCTATGACCGCTATGTGGCAATATGTAAGCCCTTACTGTATTACACAATAATGAGAAAGGATGTCTACATTGTAATGGCGGCCTCCGCATGGATAGTTAGCATTCTAAATTCTCTATTGCTCACAATACTTACCGCCATATTACAATTCTGTAATTCATATGATATCAATAATTTCTTCTGTGATCTGAATTCAGTGGTCGCTCTTTCCTCTTCAGACATCACAAGCAGGAAAATTTTCATGTTCTCTGAAGCAGTCATTATTTCCTTTGCACAATTCCTGCTCACTATAATCTCTTACGCCTTTATCTTCTCCGCCATATTGAAGATCCGTTCCTCGGCAGGACGTATGAAAGCTTTCTCCAGCTGCATCTCCCACCTCATCACTGTTATATTATTCTATGGACCAATTATGTTCTTGTACTTGAACCCCGAATCTGAAGACTCAGATCAGGACATGTTACTATCAATGCTTTATCTGGTTGTGGTTCCGATGTTAAATCCTCTGGTCTACAGTCTGAGAAATAAGGAGGTTTGGGAGGCTATTGTAACATTATTAAAGAAATAAATAAATATAGACACTATAAAGACAAAGCATGTGACATCTACTAGATCCCCTTACAACCAATGCTGTGTGTGAATAGAAAAAATTTCCTACTGCCTGCGAATCACTGTGCACAAGTCTAAGACCACAATGCAGAGTGTCAAGCATCATTTGAGGGGTATAAACCTGATTGTGTTTTACTATTCGGCAGCCTGATGGGATTGGTGGGTACCTGGACAATGCTACCGTACATACCTGAAGCCTGGTGCCTGCTGTAACATTTTATGGAGGAAGAAAAATGGAATAGCATTGTGTTTATAGGGTTTGGCTAGGTCTCAAACTTTGAGTGACATTTTTGATAATTGTTTCTAACTTTGTGTTAACAGTTTGGGGCAGACCATTTCATGTTCCAGCATGACTGTTCCCTGTGCACAATGTGAGAGCAAAAAAAACTTGGTTAACTGGTTCCTTTTGCCATGGTGCCTTTTCAATTGCAGACCCCTTTGGCATTATGATGTGAAAAACATTGAATATGCCCCTTCAATTTTGGTGAAGGAGACGTCTCCTCTTTCTCACTCATTACCTGCCACTAGTACAGACCAAGCAGCAGGTAATAAGTAGGGAAAAGGCAACTATTGGTGGCATTAACCTCTTTGATGCCACGATCAATAGTGACTGAGGCATTTAAGAGCTTTGACAGTTGTCACCATTATGGGTTCTTGATGGGCTTTGATGGCAACCAGAGGCCTAAGAATGACCTCCAGGGTAGCCATCCAAGGAAGCCTGAAGCTGGGTCTGTGACACAGACTGTCAGTTTAATACTTAGACAATGCAAAAAAGAATTGTTGTAGTATATTAATTATACAAAGTCATAAATATACTGAACACCAAAATGACTCAAATCAAAGCATCAACTTGCCCCACAAAAAAGTCCTCACACAGCTCTGTCAATGGAAAAATAAAGTTACAGCTCTTTAGATAAAAATATGTATCTTCTATGTAAAGGTAATAAAACATATTTGATATTGCCATAATCATATTGACCCACATAATGGCTGCATGGTAAACAGTACAGAATAACACATACACAAAAAAGTGGAACTGCAGTTTTTTTTACATTCCCCAACGAAAGTGTTAATAAAGGTTACATGCTATACTGTATGTTGGGTATTTAAAACCTACAACTCATCATACAACAAACAAGTCCTCATACAGTGATGTCGATGGACATATTAACAAGTTCTGGCTCTTGGATAAAAAGATGAAAAAAACTGAAAAAATAGCTTGAACATTTAATTCTAAAAAGCCTCCAGCTGTTGTGGAACTACATGCAACTTACTTGGCTGTTCTTGAAACTCTCACCAAAGTCTCTGGAGCATGCAAGGAGTTGTAATTTCACAACAGCTAGAGGCCTGGAGGTTGCTGATCCCTGTATTATTGTGGTTCTCACCTCAATTTTAGAACACTAATTGTGAGACAGTCCTTCTAGTCCTATTTCAGTGCTTGACGTCACAAATCTTATTTTGTCTGAAAGGCCAAAAATATCCACAGAATTTACAAAATCCTGCGGAAAGAGTGCAAAACTCACAACATATAACCACAAGTCAAATTTTCCTAGAATGACCTATAGTGAGGTGGTGGTCACTCTAGGATTGAGCAAAGTTGCAAAAGGGCTACTATAATATGTAATGTGTCTTCCTTTAGTGTCCTCTTGGCTTGACATGTGAACATACATGTGTCCCAATCTAAGCAGCCTTTCTAAACACAACATAGTTTCATCATGACTTCATGACTAGAGATGACTCTGGGTCAAAGTGTCACATGACCACCAAAGTCCATTCACAGGCCTTAGCAGGGACCTCAGGTTGTTTTTTTCATGAATGAGATCCAACATTTGGCTTTCATTTTGGAGTTGAGTTATTTAAAACTTGTCTTTTAACCTGAATACCTTAGGCAATTAAATGGTCTCTCACAACCATTGTATATGCTTCCCATGGACTACACAGGGAGTTTTTGGTGTTGTAACTTGTAAACAGGAAGAAAACAAAGCAAGTCAAATTATAACAAACAACTGTTATGCAGCAAAAACTCAATCTTGATATAGAAATATACCCACTATACTAGTGTTAGTGATTCATTATCCCTGGGTGTTTGCTTTTTTATGCTGTAATTAATATTTGGCAAAGGAAGGAAAAACAGTCCAAATTTTACTAAGTGACTCTAGTCTTATGCAGCAAAAGCTCAGAGTGGAGTACATATAGTCAAGATGGCCAGCAACTCATTCCACAGATAACAAAAGAACAAAAGGCTACATAGAGCTGTATGAACCAGCTATACGCTGTATGTGCAGTCTGTGAGATTTACAACAGACAGGACACAATGTGACTCCAGTCTCCTCCCTTAATGAAGTCAAAGTATTCTTTTTCCAGTCCTTCCTAACATAGACATACAGTACACTTTCCCAAAATTCACACACTGTATTATTAATCTCTGTCAGTCTGACTGTAGTATGCTCCCTATCTCTCTAATCTCTCCCCACAAAATGGATATCTTCTCTTTTCATCTGGGCTTTATATTCTGCCTATGAATTGTCAGTATCCTATGACCTATTGTTCCTCTAATTAGCTTTAGCCTGTCATGCAGACTGCTTTCAAATCATTGTAGAGATGGTAGAGATGGGCTCCTAATCTCTGAGGTCATCTGACCCTTCTCTGATTTCTCCTTGGTATCACATGGAAGCCACCATTTTAGGTGGTCTGTGTGATCCAAACTGAAAAACATTCAAATTCATTCTGATTGAATCTGATTTGTTACAAACCAGTTTTCTAATCTCTAATTATTATATTGAAGCCAAAGCATCTTGGTTTGTGACAGTGTTTTTGAGATAAATAGATTTCTGGCCAATGTAAATGTAGCCTTTCTCTGAATGAAGTTAGATTGGTTGTGCACTGTCCAGGGATGGGAGTGAACATTGTCCTGGTGGCCTGTGTGCTCTTCAGTCCCTGTAAGGTTAACAGAGACCTACCAGAGTTTTAACTTGTGTTCAAAAGACTGTTCAAGTTATGTTCTAGATCTAGAATGTTCAAGCATATAGCACCACCTAAAAAGAACTGAAGCCATTACACATGATATAGCAATTATTAAGGAATATAGAATATTAGATTGTTTAAACATTTGAAATTACTTTATTATCTTTAAATAAGATTACCATTTTCTCCCCCTTCTCCCTTCCTACAGCTCTGTGTAGTATGGTATAGCTGGTTCACACAGCTCTATGTAGCCTTTTGTTCTTTTGCTATCTGTGAAATGA
The DNA here is from genome assembly GCA_947044405.1 of Leptodactylus fallax. Taxonomy (NCBI): domain Eukaryota; kingdom Metazoa; phylum Chordata; class Amphibia; order Anura; family Leptodactylidae; genus Leptodactylus; species Leptodactylus fallax. The sequence continues at coordinate 238,948 of CAMRHE010001038.1, read as the reverse complement.
GTTGCTGGCCATCTTGGTTAAGTTGCTTGCAAACAAGGTGAACTAGAATTCTTTGTCTAAAGTCTGGGAACTAAGCTTAATGTATGATTTATATAATATCATAATATTGTTGGAGGAAACTCTGCCATCTCTTGTAAAGTCACAGTTTGATTTGCTAAGATATAGCCATATCTTGTAAAGTCACAATGTAATTGGAAGAAAACTTGCCATCTACACATAGCTACACTTTGTACTCATGATTATTATAAAATAAATGATATTCTGTGGAGTTTGGAGCAGCTACAAACACAGCCAGTATGCATTGTGTTTGTCTCTGTCCAGCTGGACCTAAGTATCTTGATCCCTACAGGATACTTTAAGAATGGAAGCATCATGGGCAACAAGGTGAGATGTGAATATTTGGGGATGAAAATGAAATATTACTATAACATACATGCAGTGTCCTATCAAAGAGGCTATAAATCTCAAGAGTTTTATCGTCAGTGTCTTGCCATAATTTCTTGAAAAGGGCACCTTACTACTTGACTTCCCTCTTATAAACCAAACCTGTAATCCTGTAGTCAGTTTAACAATAGATTATAATACAGCTGTATTGCAAAATATTTTAGTGTTAAATTTACAGACAAACGTTTATGGCCTGCTGTAGGCTCCCCATGATCATGTTCCTTATAATGTATTAGGGCTCATGCACACTACTGACTTTTGGGTTCAGTACAAACCAGTTATAATCTACAAGTTATTATTCCTATTGTTTCTATTAATATTATTACCATTATTGTCCTAGATTTTTTATTGTAAATAAAATTAATTATTCCTCCCGCTATTTTCTATCCTCTCAATGGACTCAATTTCCCAACCACATTAACATTATAAAATAGACTCCCTCAGGTCACACCAAGACAGAAAGACAAAGAGAACTGACTGGAGATCATCTCTACGTGATTCTGTGGTATAGATGTTACATGTTATTATTTATATGGCGCATTAACCTCCAAAACACTTTACATAGCACAGTATCGGGGTAATACACTGTAATAATTACTATGCACAATTGTTCCATGACTATGCTCCTCACCTTGAGGGTTGTGAACTTGGAATAAGGAAAACCTGGTAGATATAGCATTCTTTTTGAGAATTGACAGTTTTTTAGCCAGATGTAGATTTAATATAGCGAAATATAAGATGTTTCTTTCCCGATTATTAAAAAAAAATAATGTAATAATAATATAAAAAGGATTTTAATGTCCCATATCTAAATAACGTTTAAACATATCATATTTCTGTCTGTAGACCAGCTACATGAGTGACTGTCCAAATGCTAGCTCTGAAAATGAATTTTACATTGTCGCCTTCTCAATGTCTACAGTGGGACAACTTGAGCTATTTTTAGGGATTTTGTTCATATATCTGATGGCTGTTTTGGGGAATTTGACAATAATTCTTCTTGTATGTATGGTGCCAAAATTACACAGTCCAATGTATTTCTTCTTGTGTAACCTCGCCATTCTAGACGTTGGGTCTACCACTACAAATATTCCAAAGCTGCTTAATATTACATTGACTCAAGATCACAGGATCTCATTTTTTTGCTGTATGATCCAGATATTTTTCTTTATTGTATTTGCTAATGGTGAAATTTGTATGCTAACATCCATGGCCTATGACCGCTATGTGGCAATATGTAAGCCCTTACTATATTACACTATAATGAGAAAGAACGTCTATGTTGTAATGGCGGCCTCCGTATGGATATTTAGCATTCTATATTCTCTATCACACACAATACTTACCTCCATGTTAAAGTTCTGTTATTCACATGATATCAATAATTTCTTCTGTGACCTGAATTCAGTGATCGCTCTTTCCTCCTCGGATGTCACAAGCAGGAAAATTTTAATGATTTTAGAAGTCATCATGATTTCCTTTGCACAGTTCCTGCTCATTATTATCTCTTATATCTTTATCTTCTCCGCCATATTGAAGATCCGTTCCTCGGAAGGACGTATGAAAGCTTTCTCCAGCTGCACCTCCCACCTCATCACTGTTATATTATTCTATGGACCAATTATAATCTTGTACATGAAACCTGAATCTGAAGACTCTAAAGAACAGGACAAATTGCTTTCAATGCTTTATCTGGCTGTGGTTCCAATGTTGAATCCTCTGGTCTACAGTTTGAGAAATAAAGAGGTTTGGGGGTCTATTCTAACATTAATTAAAGATATACATACACCATGAAGTCAAAGTATGGGGCATTGTTACGGAATGCCAATTTTCCAGAAGTCAATTCGGGAATTTTGTGATCAGCTAGATCTGTCCCATAGAATTGTTAGGACTTGTTCACATGTCAAAGTTTTGCACTGATTTTGAAGCAGATTCTTCTTCAAAATCAACTTCAAATTCTCCCCTGAATCTGACTCTCATTGTTTTTAATGGGCAGCAAAGAATGAAGTACTATGCAGAAAAAAATATGCGCCCTGCTTGATCTCGTCATAGATTTCATGGCTGGTTCGGCAGCAGAACTCGCAACATTTAGTTGATTAGTCTTATTTGTCTGAGCCTAATCAGTGGGTCAAAGATGTAGCGGAAAGCTGAAGGGGCAGCTCAACTCCTCTTCCATTTCCACCATGTGAGCATACTCTTAATTCTGTTATTGTGAGGCCAAAGCATCTATAAGTGCTGAAGTGTGTGAATAGAAAAATATTGTCAATCTTATGTTGTATAACTAGTGGCTGTCGGTGTAATACTGAAACAAATGCAGAAGTATTGTAGTATATGAATGATCAAAGCAATGTATAATTTGTATAATTCTCTACATGAAACTCAAAAAATAAGTAAAAACAAGTTTTGAAAAAGTTCTGAAAGAAAGAAACTAAATAAAGAATGCTTTTGTTGTTTCAATAAGGAAATAAATGCACATAATTGGTAGCACATCCGAAATGACTGAAACTATGAAAATATTGCATTATTTAATCTGCATGTCGAATGTTGTAAAATAAAAAAAAGAAAACAAAAACTATGCTAGAATTCCTTTTTTGTGCAATGGCATAAAAAAGGATATCAAAATGTTGTATATACGCCAAAAATTATACCAATGAAAATGTTCAGTCATCCTGCAAGAAACAAGCTCCACACAGCAAATATATATGTTATGCTGTGTGGGGTTGTGCTTCTTGCAGGATGAGTGAATATTTTCATTGGTATAAATATATATATATATATATATATATATATATATATATATATATATATATATATAACCATAACCAAACTGACCCATAGAATTATTAGGGAAACTTATTTTTTTTCCTGATTGATAAAATGCTAAATTTATAACACAAAAAACAATGGCAGAATTGCTGTTTTTGCTCCTTGTCCGCTTAAAAAAGAGTTAATAAAAGTTATATACATACAGTGCCTAGCAAAAGTATTCATACCCATACATTTATACAAACTTAAATGTATTTTATTGAGATTTTCAGTGATAACAATACAAAGTAGCAGATAATTGTGAAGTGGAAGGAAAATTATTCCTGGTTTTCAAAATGTTAATCAAATAAAAACCTGAAAAGTGTGACGTGCAAAAGTCTTCAGTCCCTCTTTGTCAATACTTTGTACAGCCACCTTTCGCTGCAATTACAGCTCTAAGTCTTTTGAGGTATGTCTCAACCTAGAGACTGAGATTTTTGACCATTCTTCTTTGCAATATAGCTCAAGCTCAGCCAGATTGGATGGAGCGTCTGTGAACTGCAATGTTCATGTTTTACCGCAGATGCTCAATGGTCTGGACTTTGACTGGGCCATTCTAACACATGAATATTCTTTGATCTAAACCATCCCACTGTAGCTCTGGCTGTATGTTTAGGGTCATTATCTTGCTGGAAGGTGAATCTCCTTCCCAGTCTCAAGTCTTTTGCAGCCTCCAACAGGTTTTCTTCCAGGATTGTCCTGTATGTAGCTCCATCCATCTTTTCATCAACTCTGAGCAGCTTCCCTGAAGAAAAGCCTCCCCCAGCATGATGCTGCCACCACCATGTGTCACAGTGGGGATGGTGTGTTCAGGGTGATGAGCAGGGTTACTTTTCCACCGCACATAGCGCTTTGCAATTAGGCCAAAAAGTTCAACTTTGGTTTCTTCTGACCAGAGCACCTTCTTCCACATATTTGCTGTGTCCCCTATATGGCTTTTGGCAAACTACAAATGGCACTTCTTTTGTCTTTCTTTCAACAATGGTTTTCTTCTTGCCACTAAACCATAAAGGCCAGATTTGTGGAGTGCTTTACTTCAAGTTGTCCTGTGGACAGATTCTCCCACCTGAGCTGTGGATTTCTGCAGCTCCTCCAGAGTGACCATGGGCCTCTTGGCTACTTCTCTGACCAGTGCTCTCCTTGCTAGATCTCTCAGTTTATGTGGACGGCCATGTCTTGTAAGGTTTGAAGTTGTAGAATACTTTTTCCATTTGTGGATGATGGATTGAACCGTGTTCCTTGGGATGCTCAAAGCTTGGGATATGTTTTTATAACCTAACCCTGCTTTAAACTTCTCCACAACTTTATCTCTGACCTGTCTGGTGATTTCCTTGGTCTTCATTATGCTGTTTGTTCACTAGTGTTTTCTAACAAACCCTTGAGACCTTCACAGAACAGGTGTATTTATACTGAGACTAAATTACACACAGCTGGACTCTATTAACTAATTAAGTATCTTCTGAAGGCAATTGATTGTACTGGATTATATTTAGGGGTATCAGAGTACAGGGGGCCATAATCATATTGACCCACATAACGGCAACAGGAAAATAATTCAGAATGAGGTGGAATTGAGAAAAAAAATGCAGTACCGCCGTTTTATTATGTCTTTTTTTTATGGCTTCCACTCTGCAGTAAAAATGCTATGTTAGCTTTATTCTGCAGGTCAGTACAATCACAGTGATACCAAATTTATATAGTTTTTTTCATGTTTTAATAAATTTGCAAAAATTCTAAATTTTGAAGAAAAAAAAAATTCTTTGACCATATTCTGACCCCTGTAACTTTTTTATATTTCAGCATATGGAGCTGTGTAAAGTGTCTTTTTTTGCAAGACGCTATGTAGTTTTTATTGATACCATGTTGAGAGATGTATGATGTTTTGATCACTTTTTATTCAATTTTATTAGGGATGTAATTTGGCGAAAAAATGGCAATTCAGCCATTTAGATTTTTTTTTCCTGCTACGGCGTTTACCGTTTGGGACAAATGTTTTTAGATTTTCATAGTTTGGGCATTTTCAGACTTGGAGATACCTAATGTGTTTATGTTTACTTTTATTTATTTATATTTATATAAGATCTAGGGAAAGGGGGTGATTTATACTTTTAGGTTAATTTTTTTTATATTTTTAAAAACTTTTTTATTTTTTATTTTTTTTAGCCCCCCCCCCCCCCCCAGGGGGGCTTGAATATGTGATCTTTAGATCACCTGTGCCATAGACTTCAATACTACTGTATTGCAGTCTATGGCAGATTTGCTATGTAACTATTGAAGCCTACTGCACGTATCGCAGGTTGAGTGGTTAAATGCCCGTGATCAGAGTCACCTATGATCATGGGCAATGCTGCCGGGTCCCTGCTGTTTCAGAGAGGCCGTCAAGTTTAGTCACAGGCACCAGGATGTATCTGAACGTCCTGGTGCGCCTAAGGGTTAAGGATGTAATATTTACATTTGACTGGTAATGTTATATTTTTTTCCTATTTTTACTATATCTTATTGACAGATTAGATCGATTAATTTTGGGTACTGATGGTTTCTACTGTGATTCCGGTGACTAATGGTATCTACTGCAATTATACTACTATACCCAGGATGAGATGAGCCATTTGGCTATATGTTACTCTTATTCCAATTCAATTTGCGACCTCTGTGCGCAAAATTATATATGTATATATCTCTTTGTACATTTTATATATTGTATATTATATTATATTATTTTCACATTTGGTGATGTTTTCATATATATATTTTTGTAGAGTGTGACGAAGGTCAGGATTGTGACCGAAATGTTACTGTATGAATACTCTACTGTTGGTGAATAAAACCACACTTGCATTGCATCATCCCATTGTCTACGAAGTCTGTTACATACTGATTTGATAAGGGTTGGGACCCTACTTCGGACAATTTACTAAGAGTGCCTTCTACAGTATACCTCCATATATTATAGGATGCTCTTGTTGCTCCAAAGAGCTAATTTGCATATTGATTAAAATGGTGAAATCTCAGCAATGGAGGCACCAGTACTCAGTGGGTAATCCCTGTTTGATTCAGTTGATCTTAACCTTTTGTTTTGTGGAGACTCCCTTTAACACTGCCCCAAAGGTCTGTGTGAAGACAACCCCAGTTATAGCTTGTGTTCAAGTTTCATGAATGTTCAAGTATATAGTACCACCTAAAAAGAACTGCAACTGCTATGCATGTTGTACCCTATCAAAGAGCCTGTAGACATCAAGAGTTATTGTGCCAGTGTCATGCCATTTTTTTAAGGGGAACCTACTACTTTATAAACCACCACTGTGGTCAGTTCAATAATTCATTCTGATACTGTTGTATTGTAAAATATTACTCTATGCCGTTCAGTGTTAAATTTATAGACATTTAGGGTCTGCCATAGGGTCCCTATGATCATGTTTCTTATGATCTGTTTGTGCTCATGTGCACTACTGACTCTTGTAGTTATATGGAGGTTTCAGTACACACCAGTCATATTCTACAGGTATTCTTATATTTTATACCTATTATTATCCAAGTCAATTAATGTAAATTAAGTTAATTGTCTCTTTGTTTTTTTCCTATCCTCTCAATGGACTCAATTTTCCAATCACATTAACATTATAAAATAGACTCTCTCAGGTAACACCAAGACAGAAAGAAAAAGAGAACTGACTGGAGATCATCTCTACGTGATGCTGAGGTAAGGTGTGAGATATTATTATGTATATGGTGCCTTAACATCCAAAACACCTTAAATAGCACAATATTGGGGTAAGACAATGCAATAATTACAATAGACAGTGGTGGAGACAAGTGAAAGATACATTAGGTAGGAACCTATCCTCGGTCTACACTTGGAGAAATTACAGGTGTGAATGGCTACAAAGCGAGACATGAGGAATTGTTGTATTACGTGTTATATAGAAATAAGACTCACTAATTTTCCATGACTATGCTCTTTCTACTGGGGGCTGGAAATGAGTAAAACCTGGAGATGGTATTATCTGGTTTCGGGTAAATTCACATATAGCATTCTTTAGGAAAATGTAGAATTTATTCACAGTTTTCCAAGTAATTTTTTGAGCCAGATGTAAATCCAATAGCAATGGGAAATATACTGTAAAGGAATAACGGATACTTGTATTACTTTCTATAGAGAGAGCTGTTCTTTTCCTGATTTACTAATAATTAATATATTAATATAACAAGGGTTTTGATGTCAAATAAATAATATCCACAAACATATCACATTTCAATGTACAGGCCAGGAATATGAATGACTGTCCAAATTCTAGCTCTGAAAATGAATTTTACATTGTTGCCTTCTCAGTGTCTCCAATGGGGCAATTTGAGCTATTTTTGGGTATATTGGTCATTTATCTAATGGCTGCTTTGGGGAATTTGACAATTATTTTTCTGGTATGTTTAGTTCCCAAATTACATAATCCAATGTACTTCTTCATGTGTAACCTCACCATCCTAGATGTGGTTTCTACCTCTACAGTTATTCCTAAACTGCTTGTTATGACGTTGACCCAGGATCACAGGATCTCATTCTCTTGCTGTATGACCCAGATGGTTTTCTTTGTCTTATGTACCAATGGTGAAATCTGTACGCTGACATCAATGGCCTATGACCGCTATGTGGCAATATGTAAGCCCTTACTATACAGCACAATAATGAGAAAAGATGTCTACATTGTAATGGCGGCTTCCACTTGGGTAGTTAGCATTCTAAATTCTCTATTGCTCACAATACTTACCGCCATATTACAATTCTGTAATTCACATGATATCAATAATTTCTTCTGTGATCTGAATTCAGTGATCGCTCTTTCCTCTTCAGACATTACAAGCAGGAAGATTTTCATATTCTCTGAAGTCATCATTATTTCCTTTGTACAATTCCTGCTCAGGATAATCTCTTATATTTATATTTTCTCCGCCATACTGAAGATCCGTTCCTCGGCAGGACGTATGAAAGCTTTCTCCAGCTGCACCTCCCACCTCATCACTGTTATATTATTCTATGGACCAAGTGTATTTTTGTACATGAAACCTGAATCTGAAGACTCTAAAGATCAGGACATGTTACTATCAATGCTTTATCTGGTTGTGGTTCCGATGTTAAATCCTCTGGTCTATAGTCTGAGAAATAAGGAGGTTTGGGCGGCTATTGTAATATTATTAAATAAATAAATATAGACACTATAAAAACAAAGCATGTGGCATCTACTAGATCCCCTTACAACCAATGCTGTTATAGTGATGTCAAAGCATCTTGAAGTGCTGAAGTGTGTGAATAGAAAAAATTGCCTATCGTCTGAGAAACACTGTGCACAAGTCTAAGATTACAATCCAGAGTGCCAAGCATCATTTGAGGGATATAAACCTGTTCATGTTTTACTATTCGGCACCCTGATGGACAAATCTGGGATTGCTGGGTACCTGGACAATGCTACAGTAATACAAGAATGCCTAGTGCCTGCTGTAACATTTCATGGAGGAAGAATAATGGAATGGCATTGAGTTTATAGGGTTTGGCTAGGTCTCAAACTGTGAGTGAAAGTTTTTGATAATTGTTTCTAACGCTAGGTTTACACCTGGGTCTGGCATCCATCCGCTTAAAAACCGTTTTAAGAGAAAAACGGTTTGGTACAAAAAGGATTCCAAACAGCTACACAGCGGATACCCGAATCCATTTTTTAGACAGATTAGTCAATGGGTGTCCGTTTGCAATCTGTTTGCAATCCGTTTTCCATAGACCTCAATGTTAAAAAAAACGGATTGGCTGCTGTCCATCTGGAATCCTTATTTTTTTGACAGAGAAAAAGTACCGCAAGTCCGACTTTTTTCTCCGTTTAAAAGAGCAGATACCAGACAGGCTCCAAATGCACACCGGGGGATGGTTTTTACAATCCATTCAAATCAATGGGTTTTAAAACAAACCGTTTGAAATCAGCTTTTGAGGATTTTGAGACGGTTTCAAAAACTGATTTCGTGTGGAGAGGTGAATGCAGATGTGAACCCAGCCTTAGGGTGGGTTCACACCTGCGTTTGAGTCCGTCCGCTTCCAATCCGAGTGAAAATCTCGGGAAACAGGATAGGCATCGGATACCGACAGGTTAGCGATGCATTGGTTAAAAACCCATTCATTTGAATGAGTTTTTAAAGCAATGCGCGGCTGATTGCTTACACCCTCTGCGCTGCGAATCCTTTTTTTTCGTCGGAAACAAAGTCGGACATGCAGGACTTCGTGTCCGACGAAAAAAAAATGGCTTCACAGCGCAGAACGTGTAAGCGAACAGCCGCGCATTGCTTTAAAAACTCATTCAAATGAATGGGTTTTTAACCAATGCATCGCTAACCTGTCGGTATCCAATGCCTATCCAGTTTCCCGAGATTTTCACTTGGATTGGCAGCGGATGGACTCAAACGCAAGTGTGAACCCAGCCTTACTTGTATTAACAGTTTGGGGCAGACCATTTCCTGTTCCAGCATGACTGTGCCCTATGCACAATGTGAGAGCTAAAAAAAAATTGGTTAACCAGTTCCTTTTGCCATGGTGCCTTTTCAATTGCAGAGCCCTTTGGCATTATGATGTGAAAAACAGTGAATGAGCCCCCGCAATTTTGGTGAAGGAGACGTCTCCTCTTTCTCACTCACTACCTGACACTAGTACAGACCCAGCAGCAGGTAATAAGTAGGGAAAAGGCATCTATTGGTGGCATTAACCTCTTTGATGCCAAGACCAATAGCGACTGAGGCATTTAAGAGCTTTGATAGTTGTACTGACACCATTATGGGCCCTTGATGGGTTTTGATGGCAGCCAGAGGCCTAAGAATGACCTCCAGGGTGGCCATCCAAGGAAGCCTGAGGCTGGGTCTGGACACAGACTGTCAGTTTAATACTTAGACACTGCAAAAAAGAACTGTAGTAGAGTATTATCTATACAAAGTCATAAATATACTGAACACCAAAATGACTCAAATCAAAGCATCAACTTGCCCCACAAAAAAGTCCTCACACAGCTCTGTCAATGGAAAAACAAAGTTACAGCTCTTTAACTAAAAATATGTTTTCTCTGTGTAAAGGTGATAAAACATATTTGATATTGCCACAATCATACTGAGCCACATAATGGCTGCATGGTAAACAGTACAGGATAAAACATACACAAAAAAGTGGAACTGCAGTTTTTTTTACATTCCCCAAAAAGTATTACTAAAGGTTATATGTTATACTGTATGTTGGGCATTAAAAACCTACAACTCATCATACAACAAACAAGTCCTCATACCATGATGTCGATGGACATATTAAAAAGTTCTGGCTCTTGGATAAGAAGAATTAAAAAACTGAAAAAATAGCTTGAACATTTAATCCTAAAAAGCCTCCAGCTGTTGTGGAACTACATGCAAACTTACTTGGCTGTTCTTGAAACTCCCACCAAAGTCTCTGGAGCATGCAAGGAGTTGTAATTTCACAACAGCTAGAGGCCTGGAGGTAGCTGATCCCTGTACTATAGGATTAATAAGTTTTGCTTTGAGGAAGTCAATAGGTCTGTACATACAGTCCTGTGGTTCTCACCTCAATCTTGGAACACTAATTGTAAGACAGTCCTTCTAGTCCTATTTGAGTGCCTGACTTCACAAATCTTATTTTGTCTGAAAGGCCAAAAATATCGACAGAATTTACAAAATCCTGCGGAAATAGTGCAAAACCCACAACATATAACCACAAGTCAAATTTGCCTAGAGTGATTTATAGCAAAGACAAACTTACCTAGAATAACCTATCGTGAGGTGGTGGTCGCTCTAGGATTGAACAAAGTTGCAAAAGGGCTACTATAATATGTAATGTGTCTTCCTTTAGTGTCCTCTTGGCTTGACATGTGAACATACATGTGTCCCAATCTAAGCAGCCTTTCTAAACACAACATGGTTTCATCGTGACTTCACAACTAGAGATGACTCTGGGTCAAAGTGTCACATGACCACCGAGGTCCATTCACAGGCCTTAGCAGTGACCTTAGGGTGCTTGATGCCATCCAGAGGCCGAAAGAGGATGCTGGGGGTCCGTTGGATCCCACTATTATGCCCAAGTGAGGTGAGGCGACTATAACTTTTTGTTATTTTTACTCACATCCCCTGGGCCTTCACTTATTATATGGTGGTCAAAGATTGGTCAACTTCAAAGAGTTCAACGAGTCAGTAATATATTTTGTTCTAGCTTGTTTCTTGAACTCTTCCTCATTCCTTCTAAGATGACAGAGATCAGTGTAGTGATAGAGCAGATGAATGCAGAGATCTTAAACTTCATAATTTGTGCCATTATAAATTTAGATGCTTTGTCTCCCTCCATTTCCCTACAATATTTCTATTGTACAGAGAGAAAAGGCTTTGCAGCTTCTTTATAAGACTCTTAAAGATTCTGAATGTAAGGTTTCAAGCCATTCAAGGATATTTTAATTTTGTCTTTTTTTATGAGTGAGATCCAACATTTGGCTTTCATTTTGGAGTTCAGCCTGAACTTTAGCCTGAATGCCTTAGGCAATTAAATGGTCTCTCCCAACCATTGTATATGCTTCCAATAGAATACATGGGAAGTTTTTAGGGATTGTAACTTGTTGTAAGTAATTTTGGCAAAGGAAGTAAACAAAGAATGTCAAATTATAACTAACAACTGCTATGCAGAAAAAAAAAAATCAATTTTGATACGGAGGTACACCCACCATACTAGTGTTAGTGATTCAGTATCCCTGGGTGTTTTTTTTTTTTTGGCTGTAATTAATATTTGGCAAAGGAAGGAAAAACAGTCCAAATTTTACTGAGAGATTCTAATCTTGTGCAGTAAAAGCTCAGAGTGGAGTACATGTAGTCACAGTATATATGCTGTAGTGCAGTCTGTGAGATTTGCAACAGACAGGACGCAACGTGACTCCAGTCTCCTCCCTTAATGAAATCAAAGTATTCTTTTCCAGTCCTTCCTAACATAGACATATAATACAGTTCCCCAAAATTCACACACTGTATTATTAATCTCTGTCAGTAGACACTCTGACTGTAGTATGCTCCTTATCTCTCTATTCTCTCCCCACAAAATGGACATCTTCTCTTTCCATCTCGGCTTTATATTCTGCCTATGAATTTTCAGTAACTTCTGACCTATTGTTCCTCTGATTAGCTTTAGCCTGTCATGCAGGCTGCTTGCAAAGAATTGTAGAGATGGCCGCCTTGTAAACCGTGACAGGGTTGGGCTCCCCAGAATACAGCAAAGTCACAGACGAGAAGGACGACCCAATACCAGTTCAGCTAAAACATACTTTACTAAGACCTCGGTAAAAGAACCACATAAAATTTCACACACACTCGACTGGATAGTTGAGACCTCTGTGCTGCATAACTTGGTAGGCTCTATATGTCCAAACTACCTTACTATAGTTTGTTTACTGACGGGCCCTTCTAGGACGGCCGCTCCAAATACCTAGTAATACCACTGATAAAGAAGGAAGACTTTTGTGTGTAAAATCGGCTTACTGGTGATGCAGCACGGGGCGTAACGAACTAATAGGAAACTCTAAACCCAGACATCCCTGTTCCCCCTAGTGAATAGCAGAAGCCAGTCCTGAACAAGTGGTACCAGGCAATTTGATGCATTTGGTATAGCTTGGAAATGCGCAGGATCCTCTGAGGTTATGTTGAAACAAGAAACTGTGAAGAATCCAGAGTCCTTAATAATGCAAATAGGATAGTGTATTTAACTGATAGCAACAGGCTGAACTGAGTGTCAATAGAAGGTGCTAATACCCTAATCCTATACTTTGGCACCAAAGCTAACTATTGTTGCATGCACGTGGTAGGCCACTGCCATGCGGCGCACCTGAGCTCAGGCTTACCGACCCAGGTCGTGGACCTTTCCGGCTAAAATAGCTGCTGATGACACAGGGTCTCCTCCACTGTGAGCGGCACCATCTCTGGACTGTCATACGTTCAGTTGCAGTTCCCACTGCAGCTGTTCAAGAGGCACAGCTTTCGTCACTTCCCAGCGGTGCTCTCCTGCGCGATTTTCTCCCATCTAGGGTGAGGAGTATAGAAAAGGTCATCCCTGTTCACCCAGCACTACTCTTGGTTTCGGCAGAAAGTTCTCCAGCACGGATGGTGACAGATCCTATCCCAGCATCTCTGTCTTTCACAGATGCTATGAGACTAACTACTAAAGTGGCCAAACCAGAGCTTCCTGAGAAGCACTTCCTCCTACCAACAAGTCTCTAACAAAGTCTGTGGAGGAACAGCAGGGGGGAAACAGTGGCATCTTGTGGCCAAAGGGCAAAACTGTGGGCATTAGTTCATGCAATACAATGCATACAATGTGCAACTATATACAACTGTACAGATTATCAAAAACTCCAGGGTACTCATTCAGAATATATAGGTTTTCATACATGGGCAAGTCTTTTCAGACAGGTTTATCACAATTCCTAATCTAAACTCTTCCACAATTAGAATCCCGAAAACAACCCCACCTCTGTTCACGCTCCTGCATTACCTTACACGATATGATGCCGTTTCAGACTAACTCTATATGTCCAGGCACCATCTGCACATTAAAGGACATGACTGGTGACGGCTCATACAGCTTTATATATGTGTAATGACAGTAACCTCTATTACAGAATTGTCTGACCACTGTATAAGCAATGCTACCTCCGATGCCGCCCCTGCTACCTCCTGTGTCACCCCCTCTACCTCATAGATTGTAAGCTCTTGTGAGCAGGGCCCTCAGTCCCAGTGTGTGAATTGACTTTTACTCTGTAATGTATCTTTTTGTCTCTACTTGAACCATACAAATTGTACAGTGCTGTGGAATATGTTGGTGCTATATAAATAAAATGTATTATTACTAATATTATTATTATTCCTATTCATATTGTTATCATTATTGTCCTGGCTAATTATTGTAAATAAAGTTAATTATCTCTCTCACTATTTTTTATTCCTCTCAATGGACTCAATTTCCCAACCACATTAACAATATAAAATAGACTCCCTCAGGTCACACCAAGACAGAAAGACAAAGAGAACTGACTGGAGATCATCTCTACGTGATTCTGTGGTATAGATGTTACATGTTATTATTTATATGGTGCATTAACAACCAAAACACTTTACATTGTACAGTATTGGGGTAACACACTGTAATTATTACTATACACAATTGTCCCATGACTCCTCACATTGAGGGTTGTGAACTTTAAATAAGGAAGAGCTAAGATGGTATTGTCTGGTAGATTGACATATAGCATTCTTTGGCAAAATGCAACATTTATTGGCAGTTTTCCATTCTATTTTTTAGACAGATGTAGATTCAATAGTGTTGGGAAATGTAGAGATGTTCCTTTCCTGATTACTAAAAAAAATAATATATTAATAAGGTATCAAGGGTTTTGATATCCTATATCTAAATAATGTATGAACATGTCATATTTCTGTCTGTAGACCAGCTACATGAATGACTGTGCAAATGCTAGCTCTCAAAATGAATTTTATATTGTCGCCTTCCCAATATCTATAGTGGGACAACTTGAGCTATTTTTAGGGATATTGGTCGCTTATCTGTTGGCTGTTTTGGGGAACTTGACAATAATTTTTCTTGTATGTATGGTGACAAAATTACACAGTCCAATGTATTTCTTCTTGTGTAACCTCGCCATTCTAGACGTTGGGTCTACCACTACCAATATTCCTAAGCTGCTTGCTATTACATTGACACAAGATCACAGGATCTCATTTTTTAGCTGTTTGACCCAGATGTTTTTCTTTATCGTATTTGCTAATAGTGAAATTTGTTTGCTGACATCAATGGCCTATGACCGCTATGTGGCAATATATAAGCCCTTACTATATTACACTATAATGAGAAAGAACGTCTACATTGTAATGGCGGCCTCTGCATGGATATTTAGTATTCTGCATTCTCTATCACACACAATACTTACCTCCATGTTACAATTCTGTTCTTCACATGATATCAATAATTTCTACTGTGATCTGAATTCAGTGGTCGCTCTTTCCTCCTCAGACATAACAAGCAGGAAAATTTTAATGATTTGTGAAGTTATCATGATTTCCTTTGTACAGTTCCTGCTCATTATTATCTCATATATCTTTATCTTCTCCGCCATATTGAAGATCCGTTCCTCGGCAGGACGTATGAAAGCTTTCTCCAGCTGCGCCTCCCACCTCATCACAGTTATATTATTCTATGGGCCAATTCTAATCTTGTATATCAAACCTGAATCTGAAGACTCTAAAGAACAGGACATGTTACTATCAATGCTTTATCTGGTTGTGGTTCCGATGTTCAATCCTCTGGTCTACAGTATGAGAAATAAGGAGGTTTGGGGGGCTATTGTAAAATTAATTAAAGAAATACACACCCCATGAAGTCAAAGTTTGGGGCACTGTTACAAAATTTCAATTTTTCAGAAGTCAGTTCAGGAATTTTATGATCAGTTAGATCTGTCTCATAGAATTGTTAGAACTTGTTCACATGTCAGCATGTATAATTGAAATGCTGCGATTTCCAAAACAGCAAAGGTTTTGGAAATCGCAGTGTTTCCACAGATCGTATTTTTTCACAAGGTGTGGATGGGATTCGCAGCATTTTTTTATGCAGCGGCCAAACTGCGGCATTTACACCACATGGGGTCCCGGCCTTAGTGTTTCAATAAGGGAATAAATACACATAATTGGTATCGGCACATCTGTAATGACTTAAATTATGAAAGTTTTGCGTTATTGAATCTGCAAAATAAAAAAATAAAATAAAAACTATACCAGAATTTCTTTTTTTGCTCAATGGCATGAAAAGCGATCAAAAGGTCTTATACACACCCAAAATATTACCAATGAAAATGTTCACCCAGAGCGTATTATACTGGAGAGAGGGGGTGGCTCTTAGACTGTGTGGAGCTGCTCCTGGGTGCATATTATACTGTGTGGAGCCCCTTCAGTATTTATATCACTGTCTGTTTTATAGCAGTCATACGATGTTATTATATAATGTGCAATGTAGATAGTGAAGGCGTCATGGCACTTGCAAAAGCACCACGGTCCCTTCAAACAGCTGATCAGCAGGGGTGACTGTTAGAACCCCGCAGATCATCTGTTTCCCAGAGCATGCAGCGCGCAGTATTGTTTACATGCCCGGGCTGAGCTATTCACTCACCATATTCTTGATAACCACAGTTGTGGATATTATAGTTGTATCATCTTCAAGTATCTGAGATATGTGCAGCACCCATAATCAAGAATGCGCTGAAGGGAGGGGGGTGGGGGGCCCCGGTCAAAGTTTTTAGTGTAATAAATGGTGAAGTCAACAGATAGTCACGATAACAGAGACAGAACAGGTTTGTCTGTATTTATTCTGTGATAATTCCCTCTCTCTGCTTGCTGAGCTCTGATCCTCTCCTCTCTTGCCTCTATCCCCACAAAATGGCTATGTGACATCATCAGTGACCTCTCACACACACAGTTCCTCATGTTTGGCATGGGGGCTGCCTGCCATGTAATTGGGGAAGCTTGCATAGACCTCAAGGTCATGTGATCCTATTTATCTCTACTTTTCTACTTTCAGGTGGGGGTGGTGTAAAATAAATAAAAAAAAGAAGTGATACTTACCTACCCTCAAACCTTTATTCAGGCAGTGCATCCCCAATTCCCTCCAGTGCCAGGACTGCCAGGCTGGGAGTGTAATGGCTCACATGGCTACTGCAGTCAATCACTGGCCTCAGCTTTCACATGTACCCGTGAAACTTCAGTAGTGACGGTCCAGCCAGTTCTAGCAACTGACAAAATGGAGGGCTCGACACTTAAATGGAGGACTTGGGGTAGGTGAGTATCACTTTTTTTTAATGTTATTTTATGTTACATCAACCCCATCTATTTATACTGGAAAACCCCTTGTTGCCCATGGTTTTGGAATGGGATGTCCAGAAAGCTGATATATGCGTGATGGTGAGATATCCATATACAGTACATTGACCTAAAAAGGGTACAGTACAAAGATCAATCTACAACCTTAAAGGGTTTGCCCATGGGATAGGTGACATGTGTCTGTTTGGTGGGGGTTCGACAGCTTTGGATTCTCACAGGAGAGGGAAGTACTTCAGAGATAGCTGAAGTACAGCACTAAGCTATGTCGGGCACTCCCATTGAAATGAATGGAGTGGGGGTGCACCTGCGTCCACCACTTCTCCTCTCTCACAATGGGGGTAAAACTCCTGTTCTCAGGATATGTGAGGGCCTCTGTGGTAAAACCCCCACCAATCAGCAATCCATCCTCTATCCTATGGATAGAGGATAAATACTTCTTATTCCATAACCCCTTTAATACTATGCTCTCTAATGGTATACAGTGGGTACGGAAAGTATTCAGACCCCTTTAAATTTTTCAATCTTTGTTTCATTGCAGCGATTTGCTAAAAGCAAAAAAGTTCATTTTATTTCTCATTAATGTACACTCAGCACCCCATCTTGACAGAAAAAAAAAACTTAAATGTAGATATTTTTGCAAATTTATTAAAAAAGAAAAACTGAAATCTCACATGGTAAAAAGTATTCAGACCCTTTGCTCAGTATTGAGTAGAAGCCCCTTCCTTTTGAGCTAGTACAACCAGGAATCTTCTTGGGAATGATGCAACAAGTTTTTCACATCTGGATTTGGGGATCCTCTGCCATTCTTCCTTGCAGATCCTCTCCAGTTCCGTCAGGTTGGATGGTGAACGTTGGTGGAGCCATTTTCAGGTCTCTCCAGAGATGCTCAATTGGGTTGAGGTCAGGGCTCTGGCTGGGCCAGTCAAGAATGGTCACAGAGCTGTTCCCGAAGCCGCTCCTTTGTTATTTTAGCTGTGTGCTTAGGGTCATTGTCTTGTTGGAAGGTGAACCTTCGGCCCAGTCTGAGGTCCAGAGCACTCTGGAAGAGGTTTTCTTCCAGGATATCTCTGTACTTGGCCGCATTCATCTTTCCTTCAAGTGCAACCAGTCGTCCTGTCCCTGCAGCTGAAAAACACCCCCATAGCATGATGCTGCCACCACCATGTTTCACTGTTGGGATTGTATTGGGCAGGTGATGAACAGTGTCTGGTTTTCTCCACACATACCACTAAGAATTAAAGCCAAAAAGTTCACTCTTAGTCTCATCAGACCAGAGAATCTTATTTCTCATAGTCTGTGAGTCCTTCATGTGTTTTTTGGCAAACTCTATGCGGGCTTTCATATGTCTTGCACTGAAGAGAGGCTTCCTTCGGGCCACTCTGCCATAAAGCCCCGACTGGTGAAGGACTACAGTGATAGTTGACTTTGTGGAACTTTCTCCCATCTCCCTACTGCATCTCTGGAGCTCAGCCACAGTGATCTTTGGGGTCTTCTTTACCTCTCTCACCAAGGCTCTTCTCCCACGATTGCTCAGTTTGGCTGGACGGCTAGGTCTAGGAAAAGTTCTGGTTGTCCCAAACGTCTTCCATTTAAGGATTATGGAGGCCACTGTGCTCTTAGAAACCTTGAGTGCTGCAGAAATTCTTTTTTTAACCTTGGCCAGATCTGTGCCTTGCCACAATTCTGTCTCTGAGCTCCTTGGGCAGTTCCTTTGACCTCATGATTCTCATTTGCTCTGACATGCACTGTGAGGTCTTATATAGACAGGTGTGTGCCTTTCCTAATCAAGTCCAATCAGTTTAATTAAACAAAGCTGGACTCCAATGAAGGAGTAGAACCATCTCAAGGAGGATCAGAAGGAAGTGGACAGCATGTGAGTTATATATGAGCGTAACAGCAAAGGGTCTGAATACTTATGACCATGTGATATTTCAGTTTTTCTTTTTTAATAAATTTGCAAAAATATCTACATTAGTTTTTTTCTGTCAAGATGGGGCGCTGAGTGTGCATTAAAGAGAAACAAAATTAACTTTTTTGCTTTTAGCAAATGGCTGCAATGAAACAAAGATTGAAAAATTTAAAGGGGTCTGAATACTTTCCGTACCCACTGTAGTTTGAGCCAGAGTTTGTTCAATGACTAGGTTAGTAAATTATCATGTTTGTAAAATGTCTCAAGATATTGCATAACAAAGGTGCCCTAAGTACATTTTAACCTCTTATTGATATAACTATTTTTAACCATAAGAACCAGTAAAGTGTCCATCATTTCCTGTTTTCAGCACTTTATTAGCATTGAATGACTTTCATCTGTTATTTTCTTAGTGTCTGGGGTAATTGAATGGTCATTGGAAGGTTCATGGTTGTTCATATGTTTGGTCCAGTTGACCGTATAAACAATCAACCACAGTTCATTTCGGGTGAGCGATGGCCGTCTAAAATCTAATGTATATGTCCATCTTTACAGGAGTCTAATAAGAATGTTGCAGGCGCAAAGAAACATAGTAGTGTTTAAGTTTAAATATAAACTATCCATGCGTGTGATACACATGAGAAACATTAGTATGAGCGCCAACATCTTTGAGGACAGTGGGCTTCGGTGTGTGAAGACTCGTGTATTGTGTTTATGTGTAAGTATGTTGGAGTTTTGATGCCCTGTGTGTTAAACAAGAAAATGGTTTTGGCAACAAAGAAAGATTTGGTTGTTGCATGATGATGCCAATGGTGTATCAGCCCAGCCTTTTCTTATCCTAGTGCATGCGCCTTCCATGATGGCTTGCGTCAGTCGCCGCTTCAATATATGGGTGTTATGAGTTATGTAAATATCCTATTGCATTGCAATTAGTGCAAAGAACCCAAATGCCTTTGTGTGGGCTTTCAGACAAGACAGCAACCTGAGAAACTGCAATACAGGGAACTATGGAAGATTATAGCTTCAAAGCCACCAATATGAGATCCCTGTTTTATAACAATCTGTATACTATAATATTGTCAAGGAACAGTCACTTTTCTGGTTCCAAGCACCTGGACTTATAAACTTCAGAACCACCTAAATTTACATGACTAAGGGATAGTTTAAATCCACTGATGGACATTTCCATCGCCACCCCTATATCCATTTTCCTTTGATACTCTACTACTTAAGACCTGATGCCAAACTTTGGTGGAAAGGCCACAGCGGCCATTTATTTATGAAATACAAGTAAAAACAGTTACAAATATAGAATGTAACAACAAAACAAGCAAAAATTTGGGATTCATCTCAGACTAACTAAAACGGTGGTCACGAAATGTATTGCAATAAATTATTGATTTGATGTTATGACGCTTGGCATACCCATTTCACGGCTGATGCTCAATCACGGGAGAGTCAGGTCACAGGAGAGCACTGGACCCGCCTTCCACCCTTAAGCCTGTAACTGACTTAAATCCTTAGATGTATCTTCCTTAGGATAGGCCACCAATATTATATTTGTGAGGGTCCGACACCTGGGACCTCCGCAGATCAGCTTCTCCGGGACCTGGTTCCAGGTAATGTTTACATGCTGGGAGACACACAGCTCACTTGCCTACGAATACGCCATCAGTATTAAAAAGCAGATAACTCCTTTAAGTGTCCATTCTTAACACAACATAGCATATGACTTTGTGACAACTTGTCATGAAACTAACTATCCTATTTGTGCCTACAGTGGCTTGCAAAAGTATTCATACCACTTGAACTTTTTCACATTTTGTCACCTTACAACCACAAATTCATATGTGTTTTATTGAGATTTTAAGTGATAGACCAACACAAAGTATCAGATAATTGTGAAGTAGAAGGAAAATGATACATGGTTTTCAAAATTTTAATCAAATAAAAATCTGAAAAGTGTGACATGCAAAAGTATTCAGCCCCCTGTACTCTGATACCCCTAAATAAAATCCAGTGCGCACAATTGCTTTCAGAAGACACTTAATTAGTTAATAGAGTCCAGCTGTGTGTAATTTAGTCTCAGTATAAACACACCTGTTCTGTGAAGGTCTCAAAGGTTTGTTTGAGAACACTAGTGAACAAACAGCATCTTGAAGACCAAGGAACTCACCAGACAGGACAGAGATAAAGTTGTGGAGAAGTTTAAAGCAGGGTTAGGTTACAAAAACATATCCCAAGCTTTGAGCATCCCAAGGAGCACTGTTCAATCCATCATTCAAAAATGGAAAAAGTATAACTGCAAACCTACCAAGACATGGCCGTCCACCTAACCTAACAGATTGAGCAAGGAGAGCACTGGTCAGAGAAGTAGCCAAGAGGTCCACGGTCACTCTGGAGGAGCTGCAGAAATCCACAGCTCAGGTGGGAGAATCTGTCAACAGAACAACTATAAGTCGTGCACTCCACAAATCTGGCCTTTATGCAAGAGTGGCAAGAAGATAACCATTGTTGGAAGAAAGACATAAGAAATGCCGTTTGTAGTTTGCCACAAGCCATATAGGGGACACAGCAAACATGTGGAAGAAGGTGCTCTGGTCAGATGAGACCAAAGTTGAACTTTTTGGCCTAAATGTAAAGCTCTATGTGTGGTGGAAAAGTAACACTGCTTATCCCCCCGAACACACCATCCCCACTGTGAAACATGGTGGTGGCAGCATCATGCTGGGGGAGGCTTTTATTCAGCAGGGACAGGGAAGCTGGTCAGACTTCATGGGAAGATGTATGGAGCTAAATACAGAGCAATCAAGGAAGAAAACCTGTTGGAGGCTGCAAAAGACTTGAGACTGGGAAGGAGATTCACCTTCCAGCAAGACAATGACCCTAAACATACAGCCAGAGCTACAGTGGAATGGTTTCGATCAAAGAATATTCATGTGTTCATCAAATTCATATTCATGGCCCAGTCAAAGGCCAGACCTAAATCCCATTGAGCATCTGTGGCAAGACATGAAAATTGCAGTTCACAGACGCTCTCCATCCAATCCGGCTGAGCTTGAGCTATTTTGCAAAGAAGAATGGGCAAAAATCTCAGTCTCTAGATGCGTAAATCTGGTTACAGTTATAGTTACAGTTAAACAGCTTACGGCTGCAGTAAATGTCTCCACTCACATATATATATATACAGGTAGTCCTCGACTTACGACGTTGTTCCGTTCTTACACGGCGTCGTAAACCGAATTTCGACGTAAGTCGGACCATACTGTACTGTAGCACGGAGTTGCGCTTCCCTCCATCCCCGGCCGCTTCTTCTCTCCTAGCGGCACCATCCCCTCTTCTGCTACTGCCGCCGCCCGCTCCATGGACTGTGACGCGGAATCCATGCTGGAGATAGGCAGCCCCGCCACTCCATACACTGAGGGGTGTGCCCTGCCTGCCAGCCTCATGAATATTAAGCAGCAGGAGGAGGACGCGGGCTGTCACTGGGCCCGCACCCAGCTGGGGGAACGCCAGGCCTGTCACTCTGACGTCCTTACGTCACAGGCAGCGCGAGGCAGCTCGGGAGTTGTAGTGTGGTAGCCTGGCGGGAATGTGCGTCGTAACCACGAAACGACGTAAGTCGAGACCGTCGTAAAAGGAGGACTACCTGTAGTTTTGTTAGAATAAATGGTCAGTATAGTCTCTCCTATTACATTTATTATCTGTGTATTATCTATCTTTCTGTATTCCCTATCTCTCTTAGTCTGACTTTTTGAGATGCTCCTATGTGTTTAACCTCTCCTCACAAAATTGACACCTTCTTGTCCTGTCTCTGCTTTTTTATAATGCCTTTGAGGTTATGATGGCTCATCAATGACCTCAGACCTACAATATAGTCCATCTTGATTGGCTGTCCTCTGTCATGAAGGCTGTTTGCAAGTCATTATGGTGAAGCCTGCTTGATCTTAGAAGTCTTGTGATTATTCTCTGATTTTTACTTTTTTTCACATGGTGGACACTATTTTAGCTGGGTAATGTGAATCAAACCACGAAAAATTGTGATTTGTTCAAAGCTGAAATTTTTGGAAAGTTCAGGTGTAAGATGGTTTGTGACAACCATGTTTGCTCGTTTTTATTTAGCTTATTGAAATCAAAATTTGAGTTGTAATAGTTTTTATGACAGTAACATAGACATTTGTCCCCTGTGAAACAGGCATGGGTCTAAATGAAACAAGTTAGAGTGGTTATGTATGTAAGACCGTTGAACCTGAGTTCCAGAAAACATTGTGAAGTCAAAGGGAGTCTGTTACCATAGCATAGCCTATTAACTCAACCCCACAGATAGATAGGTTAGGGTTACCTGAATTAAATGGTGTTTTACTCTTGTGAATCGCTGCCTCCGTTGCTGAGATATCACTGTTTATGTCAATATGCGAATGAGCTTATCATGCACAATGTGGCGTTGTTGCTACTCCAAAAAGTTAAGCCTCCCATTCCTCCCTCCTTCCTCTGATTGAATCTTGCCTTGCCCTGAATTCTGTTGCACTCGCTGCTGCTCAAAATCTTAGAGCATGTGCAGTATTGCTGCGATGCTTGCCTAGTCATGTACTGCGTTTGTGCTGGGAATTTGAGCAGTGGTGAGTGTGACAGAATTCAGGACCAAGCAAGATTGGTTATACACTGCCTGACCCTGTATAACAGAGTGGTGGGAATATTACCTCTTTTGCGCAATGGCAACGCCCTTGTTATTCCAAAGAGCTAATTTGCATATTGACAAAAATGGCGATCTCAGCAATGGAGGCATCCATTCACAAGGAGAAAACACCATTTGGTTCAGGTGACCCTAACCTATCTGTCTCCCCAGGATGATGTGTTAAGCCTCATGCACACTACTGACTTTTTTGAATTGTATGGAAGTTTCAATGCAAAGTTTCAAGTCATATTCTAAAGTTACTTTAGCTATTTTTTATTTTCTATTATTATCTTAGTCAATTACTGCAGACAAAGTTAATGGTCTCTTTTTTTTTTTCCTATCTTCTCAATGGACTCAATTTCACAGTCACATTAGCATTATAAAAAGAGACTCTCTGAAGTCACACCAAGACTGAAGACAAAGAGAGCTGACTGGAGATCATCTCTACCTGATTTTGAGGTAAGGTGTTAGATATTATTTATATGGTGTATTATCCACCAGAATACCTTACATAGCATGGTATCAGGGTAACACAATGTGATCATTTCTAGACACAATTTTACCATGACTATGCTCACGATTGTGGACTGTGAAATTGAAATGAGTGAAAATCACAGATGGTATTTTCTGGATAAGGGTAGAATCATATAACTTTCTTTGGAAAAAGACATTTATTGCCAGTTTTCCATTCAATTTTTTTGACCTAGAAGTGGATTCAAGACTAAAGGAAGAATTTATACCTGTATTCTTTTGTATGTTGAGATATGTTCCATTCCGGATGAATAAAAAATACTGTATTAATAATATAGTTTTGATGTCCTGTAAATTTTCAGAAACATGTTACATTTCTGTCTGCAGGCCAAATACATGAATCACTGTGCAAATGCCAGCTCTGAAAATGAATTTTACATGGTTGCCTTCTCTGTATCTAGAGTGGGACAACTTGAACTATTTTCAGGTGTATTGGTCATTTATCTGTTGGCTGTTTTGGGGAATTTGACCATTATTATTCTTGTATGTTTAGTACCAAAATTACACAGTCCGATGTACTTTTTCTTGTGTAACCTCGCCATTGTAGATGTTGGGTCCACTTCTACAAGTATTCCTAAACTGATTGCTGTTATGTTGACCCAGGATCATAGGATTTCATTTTCTTCCTGCTTGACCCAGATGTTTTTCTTTATCTTATTTGCCAATGGTGAGATTTGTTTGCTGACATCAATGGCCTATGACCACTATGTGGAAATATGTAAGCCCACTGTAACGTCTTTGCCTGTTCGGGTCTCTGCGCCACCCTCTGCTCGCATGCTGTGGCGAAGGAGGCGTGTTCGTTTTGATTCCTTGCGTAGGTTTGTTGTTGCTCAGTCTGAACATGGTCCTAGACTATGTAATGGATTTCCGGCCACACCCGTGTTCTGAGCATTTCTCTCTGGACTGCATAGAGTTAATCTCTTCCTGGCCTGTGTGATTGGCATCCTGTCTACCTATCAGATCTGGGGCTGGGCCCAGGCTTTCTACATGCAAGATGTCACTTTCTCAGCAAGTCGCCGGTTATTGCACTGTCTTTGCCTGCTCTCCTTGTTATATCCCTTACTACCTTGTTACTTGATTCTCTGACCCTTTGGCTTGCCTTTTGACTATTCTCTTGGATTTTGACTTTGTACTGCATTGCTCGTTTGTTACCGACCCCTTGGCTTCCTGACCTCTCTTTTGTCGTTTGTTTTGTCTTGTCCTGTTCTCTGTGTCACTTACCCAGTATAGGGCTTGTCTTCTAGTTGTCCTTTTACCGTTTAGGGTAACTGAGGCAATAGGGACAGTGTCTGGGGAGAGATTAGGGCTCACTTGTCTCTGTCCTTCCTCCCAGACCGTTGCAGTAGTGTCAGGGTATTGCTACGTTTGGCAAGACTCTTACACCCTTACTATATTATACAATAATGAGAAAGAGTGTCTACATTGTAATGGCGGCCTCCACATGGTTAGTTGGCTTTCTGAATTCTCTAGCACACACAATACTTACCTCCATATTACAATTCTGTGATTCACATGGCATCAATAATTTCTTCTGTGATCTGAATACAATGATCACTCTTTCCTCCTCAGATATCACAAGCAGGAAGATTTTCATGAATTGTGAAGTTATGATGATTTCCTTTGCACAGTTCATGCTCATAATCTCATATATTTTTATCTTCACCGCCATATTGAAGATCCGTTCCTCGGCAGGACGTATGAAAGCTTTCTCCAGCTGCATCTCCCACCTCATCACTGTTATATTATTCTATGAACCAATTCTAATCTTGTACATCAAACCTAAGTCTGAAGACTCTAAAGAACAGGACAAATTGTTGTCGATGCTTTATCTGGTTGTGGTTCCGATGTTAAATCCTCTGGTCTACAGTCTGAGAAATAAAGAGTTTTGGGAGGCTATTCTAACATTAAGTAAAAAAAAAAATATACACTAATATCAAAGTATGTGACACTGTTACAGAATGCCAAATTCTCCACAAGCCAGTTCATAAAATGCCTGATCTGCTAGATTTGCCCTGTATAACTGTTAGTACTGTTAATGTGAGGCTAAAAAATCTGTAAGTGAAGTGAGTCATTGCAGACTGTCATTGTAATAACACACATAATACAGTATAATATAGAAGTATTGCAGTGTACTATATGAGTGACCAGACATATGTATGTTTAAAGTGTGACTAAAGTTTCGGACAGTATTTTTCTGGCAGTATTTGTCATTAATACATTTTGTAATATACTTTATTAACACAATTTGTCTCCTTTCTGTGAAATCCTGCATCTTTTTTATTCTTACCCCTGCTTCTCATTGTGTATGGATTAGGGGCTTGAGTAAAATGGAGATAAAATGAGGGTAGGGGAGGGTCACTTTAAACAGTTATATCCCGGGCATTATAAAATGTAGTTTACCTGTATTATTTCCAGAGATATCAGTGGTTGAAAATAGAGTCTGGATTAGGATATGTATAGCTGGAGCTGCATATAAATATTCTAAACCCAACTGTGTTCTTAAGCACTGAAATAATAAAGAGAACACTAAGTGTCCTATGAAAGAAGAGAATCTCCTCTTTCATATGAAACCAAAAGCAAGTTTCTATATTTTATAATCCCCGATATATAACTGTTTGAAATGACCCTCCCCTACCTTCATCTTCTCTTCACTTTACACAAGCCCCTACTCCATACATTAATACTGCCAGAAAATCAAAAGTTGTCGGGACGTTTAGTAATGCTTTATGTGTACTGTTTCATCTATACATAATCCTAAGGTTTCATGTAGATTGTATTATTTGTAATCCTCTGCTGCCACCTACTGTCCTTTTTCTGTATGGCAGCCCGCAGTTAATTAATTCTGTACATGCCCCTCCCTTGCCGAGTCAAAGTACGGCTTCCTCTTCCTGTTACTGGCTTTTGTTTTAGCCTACATTTTCTCTGGGAGAGACATGCTTTTGGACTGGGCTGTACAAAGCATCAGTTTTCGACCACCACCACACCACCACACACATACCACACACACACATTCTTAATTGCTCACTTGCTGTAACACCCTGCTTGTTGCACTTGCATTTCTGGAGAATTACTGCATTACCATCATATGCTGTATGAACAGTTTTCCAAATAAACGAGTTTGGACTTCACAATCCCTGGTGTGCATCATCTCTCTGGACGCTGAGCAGCATGGTCCTGTCTGCCCTGCATTGAGGAAACGAAGGTAGGACCTCTCCCAGCCCCTATTCACTAGCCACATCTTCATTCGCCTCATGTGGGGTTAGAACAGTCGAAAACTGCCTTGAAGCCCGGCCCCAACCCATCTGCCTATCATATACCACAGCCCTGCTCTGCTAAAAAGAAAAAAAAAAAAACTGTCTGCAGCGTCACCCTAGTCTGCATTGTGTATAGAGACTCTCTGTTTATTATACTACATTGCTGCAGATTGTCTGACTGCAAAACCCCACGATTCTCCAAAAACAGCTTCGGAAGCTTGTCAGGACACCTTAACTAAGCTGCACTGCGATTTACAGGCCGCAATACAAAGTTCAGTTTCTTAACGAGACAGCGCACCTTAAACCAAAATGGCTGAAAAAGACTCTGCATTGTTTCCCAGTGTCGAAACAGAGCCAATACAAGCCGATACTGTCTACTATGAAGAACGGGAAGCGGAGTCAGCATTAAAGACAGGCCAAGAAACACGACCTGTACGCTCCCTTAAGCCAACCGTAAAGGTCCTCGAGAACTACCATTCCATGAAGGACGAGTTCAATGACAACCTGGACGACCTATGGGAACGAGTCACCTCCCTCATGTCAAGCACCGAACGCCACAAAAATGATGCAGCTAGTCTACAGGACACTATAAAACGGCTAGATGCGGCCCACGGGAGATACAAGAGACTATCCACAAGGTACGCTGCCTTCCTAAAAGACTCTAATATTGATGAAGTCTCATCAGAGTTAAGCAAAGCAGATTACACAAACAGAGAAAGGGATGCCGCTGTGCCAGACACCAAAGATAAGGCAGAGCTCCGTATCACTTATCTGCAAGAAGCTAGATCTAACAGGTCAGGCTCATCCAAGCACTCTTCTCGGTCATACAAATCATCCTGCTCAAGAACTTCTGCCCTCAGCGACAGAATTCTAGAGGCCCGTTTAAACGCAGAGCGATCCAAACTAAGACGTTCCTACACAGAAAAGAAAGCAGAGGCAGAGGCAGAAGCCAAGAAAGCAGAGGCAGAGGCAGAAGCCAAAGCAAAGATCCTTCAAACAGAAATGGAGGAAAAAATCGCAGTAGCTGAAGTAAAAATACTAGAGCAAGCATTGAAGCAAAACCTCGACCCGATTTTCCTACTACCACTGGAAGAAGATGATCCAGCTGTTCGTACCAGTGTCTACGTGCAGAAACAGATATCTGCAGCACATGCCTTCTTCAGTGACATTCTACCCAACAATGTGGAAACATCCAAGTCAGCCCAACTTACGGTGCCAGTGTTACCCACAGCATCTGCAGAGACCCAAGACCAACGCCATAATATGTCCCCTCAGGAGCAGCAATCATCACAAGACGACCACAAGATACATTCCAGTGCATCTCCACAGTTCAAGCCGCAGTCATTGAAATCTCCAGAGGTTAAACCACAGCTCAACCCTGCAGCGACATCATTCTACCCGGGAACAATTCACCCTTCCATGCCACACAGCTTATACGCCCAAGGGGCACCACAAGCTAACACGGTAACAAGGAGTGAAGGATCAGACATGTCTGAGTTTGCCAGGTTTATGGTGAGCAGAGAGTTGATCAGTACCAGCCTCTCAAAGTTTGACGACCGTGCAGAGAACTACAGAGCCTGGAAAGCAACCATCAAGGCCGCCATTGCTGACCTCAACCTATCCGTGGATCAGGAGCTCGATCTCATGGTTAAATGGTTGGGTCCTGACTCCACAAACCGTATCAAGAGTCTTCGGACTGTCTACGTGGGGCAAGCTGAAGCAGGTCTCGCTGCTGCCTGGCTGAGACTTGAAAGAACCTATGGCAGCGCTGAAGCCATAGAAAAGTCCCTATTCAAGAGACTGCAGAACGTTCCAAGGATCAACCTTAAGGAAGCCCACAAGCTTCTGGACTTGAGTGATCTGCTTATGGAGCTGGAACTCGCAAAAAGAGATCCTCGTCTGTCTGGATTGTGCTACCTAGACACCGCCCATGGGGTGAACCCAATCGTCTCAAAGCTGCCACATAGTCTACAAGAGAAGTGGGCAGTGTGCGCCTCCAGGTACAAACGGTCACATGATGTCACCTTTCCTCCATTCATTCAATTCTGCAAGTTCATCGATGAACAGGCCCAAATGAGGAATGACCCTAGCCTAGACTTCCTGGAGTCTAACACCACAGCTCCAGCAACATCCTCATCAAGGTATGAAATCGTCACACATAAACGCAAGGACTTGAGGAGCAGTGTGAGTGTCAGAAAGACTAACCTGCCACTACCTGTGGTACCCGCTGATAAACAGCACACTATTACGTCAAGAGATAAATCTTTCAATCGTGAGTGTCCCATTCACAAAAAACCACACTCGTTGAACAAATGTGGAGGCTTCAGGTCAAAAACCATGCAAGAACGCAAGAAAATCCTCAGTGAACTTGGGGTGTGTTTCAGGTGCTGTGCCTCATTAGAGCACATGGCCAAGGACTGCAAATCTGCCATTAAGTGTGAAGAGTGTCATAGTGACAAACACCCATCAGCTTTGCATCCAACCTCAGCCACCAGCGATCCAGCAGTCGCAGTTACCTCTAGTCCGGCTACAAGCCATGGCGGGGAGCCAGAGGATAACGCCAAGTCTACCACGGCCGTCTCCTGCTCATGCTCAGAGGTATGTGGGGAGAGCCAAGGTGATAAATGTTGCGCCAGGATATGCCTAATCAGAGTTTATCCAGAAGGGCAACCAGAGAACGCAGTAAAAATGTATGCCATTATTGACGATCAGAGCAATCGATCCCTAGCTGGACCTAAGTTCTTTGAAGCCTTTGGAATCAAGGGACCAGCAACGCCCTATACCCTGAACACTTGCTCAGGCCGCATAGAGACTAGCGGCAGGAGGGCACAAGGTTTCATCGCTTCTCCCATCAATGGAGGCGTAGAAATACCCCTACCTACACTAATCGAATGCGATCAAATACCAAACCAAAGAGATGAGATTCCTACCCCAGAAGCTGCGTTCCACCAACCACACCTAAGGCACCTAGTCAACGTTATCCCACCTATGGATACAGACGCTGAAATCCTACTTCTGCTTGGCAGAGACAACTTAAGGATACATAAGGTCCGCCAACAGTGCAATGGTCCTGACTACGCCCCCTACTCACAGAGACTTGACTTAGGGTGGGTAATCATAGGAAATGTGTGCTTGGACCGAACAAGAGTCGATTCCTTTAAGACCTACGTACGCCGGGACGGACGAACTACTTTCTGCAAACCATGCCCTCATCACTATGATGTGAAAGAAAAGCCTCCAGATCCCGTACAGCTGCCTGATGCCATTCCTTCTCCCTATGCAGACGACTTGGGAAATTTGGTGTTTCATACAACTAAGGATGACAACAAGGTAGCCCCATCAATGGAAGACAAGGAATTTGTCAGAATAATGGACAATGAGTTTCTAAAGGACGAGACCGATCACTGGGTTTTTCCCTTACCCTTCCGAGCTACCAGGGTAAGACTCCTGAACAATCGTGAACAAGCCTTGTCGAGATTCAACTCCCTCCAGCGTACACTTAGCAACAAACCGGAGATGAAAGAACACATTGTCACCTTTATGAGCAAAATATTCCGGAATAACCATGCGGAGCCAGCGCCTCCCTTAAAGGAAAACGAGGAGTGCTGGTACCTACCCTCATTCGGAGTATATCACCCACGGAAACCTAAGCAAATTAGAGTTGTCTTTGATTCAAGTGCCAAACATCAAGGCGTATCTCTCAACGATGTCCTCCTCACGGGTCCTAATCTAACAAACAACCTAGTAGGAGTGTTGATGAGGTTCCGGAAGGAGCCCATTGTCATCACTGCTGACATTGAACAGATGTTTCACTGTTTCATAGTCAAAGAGGACCATAGGAATTTCCTCAGGTTCCTGTGGTACAAGGACAACGACCCCAGCAAAGAGATGGTGGAGTATCGCATGAGGGTGCACGTATTCGGGAACAGTCTTTCCCCCGCAGTGGCAACCTATGGCCTGCGGAGAACCGCACAAGAAGGAGAGTCCGAATATGGAATAGACGCCAGAGACTTTGTAGAGAAAGACTTCTACGTAGATGACGGACTAAAATCTCTACCCACAGAAGAAGCGGCGATCGACCTATTCAAGAGGACCCAAGGTATGCTGTACCGAGCTAAGCTTAGATTGCACAAAATTGCTTCAAACAGCCCAGCTGTCATGAGAGCCTTTGAGTCAAGTGACCAAGCTCCAGTATTCAAGGACATAGATCTGGGATCAGACTGCCTGTGCAGAGAAGCTTAGGCTTGAGGTGGAACCTGTCAATTGACACCTTCAGTTTCCAAATCAACTGTGCAGACAAACCATTCACTAAACGTGGTGTCCTGTCAGTGGTGAACAGCTTATACGACCCATTGGGATTCGTAGCACCAATAACCATACAAGGTAAATCTCTTCTGCGACAGCTTTCTGGAAACCGTCAAGGACTGGGATGCTCCACTTCCCCCTGATAAGGAACCAAAATGGGAAACCTGGAAGCAGTCTTTGTGTGCCTTGGATGAAATCCATATACCAAGATGTTACACCAGAACCTCACTTGCTGCTAGCACTAGGAAGGAACTCCATGTGTTCTTGGACGCATCCAAGGAGGCCATTGCAGCAGTTGCCTATCTGAAGGTGACGGGACCCGACAATCAAGATCAAGTTGGGTTCGTTTTCGGCAAGGCTAAGTTGGCTCCCAAGCCTGAACACACTATTCCCAGGCTTGAGCTCTGTGGGACCGTGCTTGCAGTAGAACTCACAGACTTTATTCAGCATGAGCTGGACACCAACATAGACGACGTACAATACTACAGTGACAGTAAGGTTGTCTTAGGTTACATCTACAACCAAACAAGGCGCTTCTATGTGTACGTCAGTAACCGCATCAAGAGAATAAGGAGGTCTTCCAAGCCTGAACAATGGCACTATATCTCATCCGAACTTAATCCAGCTGACCATGCCACTAGACGTATGTCTGTAAGTTCCTTTGCTAACTCTTCTTGGCTTTCAGGTCCTAAGTTTCTGTTGGAACAGAAGGGAGGTGAATGTGTCCAGGAAGTCTTCAGCATTCAGGATCCGGATGGCGATCCAGAAGTCCGCTCCGAGGTCAGTGCTTTGGCCACGAACACTAAAACAACCTCCAGTCTCGGTTGCCAGCGCTTTGAGCGCTTCTCCAATTGGATGAAACTCGTCAAGACTATAGCAAGGTTAGTCCACATTGCGAGATCTTATAGCAACTCACATGGAGACAAAGACTGTCATGGTTGGCATGTTTGCCATAAACCACCCTCTGCCGAGGACATTTCTCACTGTGAGTTCCTTATAATACGCTACGTCCAGCAAAGCGTATTCAGTACTGAATGGAAATGCCTATACCACAAACAGCAAATCCCTCTCAAAAGCCCTATTGCCCATTTAAATCCAGTAATGGACAGTTTTGGTTTGCTGAGAGTCGGTGGTCGTTTAAATCAAGCCAAGATCGTGGCTTCAGAGCGACATCCTTGCATCATTCCCAGTAAGCATCATATCACCGATCTATTGATCTGGCACTTTCATGAAAAAAACCGAACACCAAGGCAGGCAGATCACAGAAGGCAAGTTACGGTCTGCAGGACTTTGGATCATAGGTATGAAAAGACGTGTAGCAGGAGCACTACATCGCTGTGTGCAATGTCGCAAAACCAGGGGAAAACAGGTGTATCAACAAATGGCTGACCTGCCCTCTGACAGACTGAGCGCCGAACCACCTTTCACCTACGTTGGCCTAGACATCTTTGGGCCATGGATGATATCCGCACGCAAAACTCGAGGCGGGTATGCCAACAGCCAACGTTGGGCCGTACTATTCACTTGCATGAGTGTCCGTGCTGTCCACATAGAAGTTATAGAGTCTATGGACACATCCAGCCTGATCAACGCTCTCCGGCGTTTTCTAGCGATCAGAGGACCAGTGAAACAGTTAAGGTCCGACCGCGGAAGCAATTTCATTGGTGCTTGTCGAGATCTGGATATCAACATCAAGCCAATTCAGGATCAACTGGCAGAAAGAGGTTGCACCTGGATCTTCAACCCTCCACACAGTTCTCACATGGGAGGTTCCTGGGAAAGGATGATTGGAATCTCACGCAACATCCTGAACTCTATGCTTATGGACGTGAAATCTTCAAGGCTCACTCACGAGACTTTGATCACTCTTCTGGCTGAAGTTTCGGCCATAATCAACTCAAGACCACTCGTCCCAGTGTCAATGGATCCCGAAGTGCCGACAAATTCTTACGCCAGCTACTCTTCTCACCCAAAAGACCGGGAACCCACTAACAGTCAGTGGAGAGTTTACTCATGCAAACACCTATCAGAAACAGTGGAAACGTGTGCAATACCTTGCTGATTACTTCTGGAACCGGTGGAGAAAGGAATATCTCGTGATTCTCCAAGGAAGAAGAAAATGGCGACAGAATAAACCAAACTTGAAAGAAGGAGACGTGGTGCTAATGAAGGAACAACAAGCTCAAAGAATCGACTGGTCTATGGGAATCGTTACAAAGACTTTCCCAAGTCAAGACGGTAAGGTCCGGAAGGTGGAGCTGAAGGTTCTTTTGAAAGATGAGCCTAAGACATTTCAGAGGCCAATCCACGAGCTTGTACTGATACTACCAGTTGAGGACATTCCGGTAGGATGAACCATGAACAGAACACTGCCCTAGTACTTCGTTCATTGGATTACTGTTGGGTCGGAGACAGTTTGGCTTGGTGCGGCTTCTCTGATCCGAAGATGGGTATCTCAGGATTATCTCAGGAACTGCCTGTTATCTACCTCGTTTGAAGTTATTATTGCATTGCTTGTATATTTGTGTTTTGTTTTTCTAGGTTATTGAACTTTAAAAAAAAAAAGAAATAATATATAATGAAATCCCTTACGGAATTTCAGACGGGAAGTGTACTGTTTCATCTAGACATAATCCTAAGGTTTCATGTAGATTGTATTATTTGTAATCCTCTGCTGCCACCTACTGTCCTTTTTCTGTATGGCAGCCCGCAGTTAATTAATTCTGTACATGCCCCTCCCTTGCCGAGTCAAAGTACGGCTTCCTCTTCCTGTTACTGGCTTTTGTTTTAGCCTACATTTTCTCTGGGAGAGACATGCTTTTGGACTGGGCTGTACAAAGCATCAGTTTTCGACCACCACCACACCACCACACACATACCACACACACACATTCTTAATTGCTCACTTGCTGTAACACCCTGCTTGTTGCACTTGCATTTCTGGAGAATTACTGCATTACCATCATATGCTGTATGAACAGTTTTCCAAATAAACGAGTTTGGACTTCACAATCCCTGGTGTGCATCATCTCTCTGGACGCTGAGCAGCATGGTCCTGTCTGCCCTGCATTGAGGAAACGAAGGTAGGACCTCTCCCAGCCCCTATTCACTAGCCACATCTTCATTCGCCTCATGTGGGGACAGAACATTATGTCCCTATATGAGGCTAAACAAGCTATAAACTTATAAAAGTTCGGATATACTTAAACAAGGAAAAAAAAATTTACTATTTAATCTGCATGGTGAATGTTCTAAAAGAAAAAATAAATTAAAAGACTATGCCAGAAAGATAAAACTATGCCAGAAATCATTTTTGTATTCAATTGAGCTCAAAGTGATGAAAAAGTCATATATACAACAAAAGTATATCAACGAAAATGTCAACTCATCCTGCAAAAAACAAACCCAACACAGCATAAAACATTATATATATATATATATATATATATATATATATATATATATATATGATATCACCATAACAATACTTTGATGGAACTTATGAACACAATTGAACTTGTGTTACAGCAAAAATATATTTAGAGATGGAGATAATTTAAGAGAAATTATGAAATTAATGAAAAAGAAAAACATGGCCATGGTGGTTTCCTGAAAAAGGGAGAGAAGCCTGGCTCATTTACCAAAACCATGGGTCCCTAAACCAAATTTCTGGCAACCAGCTATCATAACGTCCATTTACAGGTCAACTTCAGTCTGATAGGAGAATTAGCATAATTATACATGGGACATATAGTAAAAGCGTAACTAAATTTTTGATCAACTTTTTATTTTCTGGCAACATTTCATTAATCAATTTTGTAATATACTTTATTCATAAAATTTTAAGTTTTGGCTCCTTTCTGTGAAATCCTGTATATCTTTATTCTTTCCCTTGCTTCTCTATTGAGAGCTGTCCCCTGTTTCTTACTGTGTGCAGTGTATGGACTTGTGTGTGAAATGCAGGAAAAATAAGGGCGGGGAAGGACATTTGAAACCGTTATATCTCAGGCATTATAAAACGTAGAAATGTGCTTCTCATGTGACAAGAAATATCCCAACTCAGATTATATTTTCAACCAGAGATATCTCTGGAAATAATAAAGACAGAACTGCACCTCTTTCATATGACACCAGAAGCAAGTTTCTACATTGTATAATACCTGAGATATAACTGTTTGAAGTGACCCCGCCCCATTGTGTCTTCATTACACACAAGCCCATACAATGTACACAGTGAGAATAAGGGTTCAGTTCTTGATAAAGAAGCAAGGGAAAGATTAAAGAAGTAGAGGATTTCACGGAAAGGAGCCAACATTTGCTAGTAAATTATATTACAAAATGTATTAATGACACAAAAAAGAAAAACAAAACTACAAAATCCTGTGGAAAGTGAAAATGACTACATAATGCAACACCACAAATATATCACATCCAATCAAATAGTGACATTGAACAGACTTGCCTAGAATGAGGTGGTGGTCACTCTTGGTTTAAGCAATGTCATAGTTGTAATTTGTAATGACTATTTTCAGTGCCGGACTGGCCCAACCAAAGGATGCCCCAGTGGGCCCAGGCATCAACCAATGCAAAATTGTTCTTTTATCTTTGTTCTGCATGCCTTATTTGTGCCCCTATAGCTGTCTGGCCCTTTCTCTACTGCAATACTTCTAGGAGAAAGTTATCTGCCGTGTTCCTGCACATATCAGCATCAGCATTCTCCAGTTATTCCAATAATGCCAATATCAACCATGACACTGCTTGGCTGGGCCTCAGTCAGTCAGTGTAGGGGTTGTCTTAGCTCCGCCTCCCATCTTGACCACAGCACCTGATCCTGGTGCTGTGTAGGAGCAATGTGAATAGACTGTTAGTGAGGAGGCAGTTAGTGAGAAGGTAATAGATTGTCTCACAACCTATGTTGAATTTTCACTGATTGTGTTGAGTGGCAGTCGATTTATAACTGAATTGTGCCCTTAGCCCTGAACCCATTGGCTTTTGGGGCAGCAGTTTAAACCAGTGACAGGAACTGGCCCAGTTTGTTGTGGTTGTACTATCTTGTCCAGCCTCCAATGTAAGATCAGAGGTTGTATTCAGCACCACACAGGGGCATAAATACCAGGGTAGCAGGGGACATTAAGGGGCCTGGAGCCCTGTGGCAGCCACTACCACAAACCCCACAAACATTATATCATTATACTCCGGGGTCTTTTCAGACAGTATAACGATTGGGGGCCAGGGGAGGTGAGGGAACATAAAAAAACACTGTAACTTACCTCTCCTGTGCTCCCCAGGCTTCGGACCTGTTTGGTGACGTCCCAGACGTTAGCCGACATCATTATGCTTTGCGACGCCGGCCCGGCTCACGCGAGATCTGGTCCAACATTGAAGATGGCCGAAGTAGTGCACCGGTGTGCATGGAGCAAGGGAGAGGTAAGTAGCATAGTTTTTTATGTTTGTATCCTCCCATGGGTCTCCGTTCATTATTCTCTGGGGTCTGAAAAGACCCCAGAGTATAATAATCATTCATGGGTGGGCCACTATGGGTCATAGTACAGTGTGCAGGGGCCACTTTGCTGCATAATACTTTGTGCAGGGGCCACTATGGGGCATAATACTGTGTGCAGGGGCCACTATGGGGCATAATACTGTGTGCAGGAATGCAGTTTGTGCTGGGGAGCGGCGAATTGGGGGGGGCCATGTCAAATGTTTGCCTTGGGGCCAGGGCTGTGGAGTCGGTACGCCAAAGCCCCGACTCCGACTCCGACTCCGACTCCTCAATTTCCCCTGACTCCGACTCCAACTCCGACTCCGACTCCACCAAAATAGGCACCGACTCCGACTCCACGACTCCGACTCCACAGCCCTGGCACTGCTATATACCTTATAGGTTCACTCAGAACTCAGTCCCATCATTATATGAGGAATAGAACAGACCTTTACAGGACATTTCATCATTATCAACATTTCAGCATTTTCCCAAATTCTTATGAAAATATATTCAGCACATACTGCATTGTACTACTAACTGTACCAATTTATTATATATTTTGGGAGTCGGAGTCGGTCCATTTTATACCGACTCCGACTCCACCAAAATAGGCACCGACTCCGACTCCGACTCCACAACTCCGACTCCGACTCCACAGCCCTGCTTGGGGCCCAGACATTCCTAGTTACGCCACTGGCACCACAGGTGGTGTTATCACTCCAAAGTCGAAAAATTTGTCCACCAAAATTTTCTGAAAATGAATCATGCGCGGATCCAGCAAGACTTTCACACACCCTTGACTGATGCCACTGATCTGCCATTGATGACAGCGGATAAGCTCTGGTTATTTATCACCATCCCAATGATGCCACTGCTGCTGTTTTCCTGTCTATTATGTTCCATGCTCCACTTCTATCCCTAGACATCCAGACATCATCTACTCCCTTTACTCCCTTGTCTGTCCTGTTCCACATTGTCCTGCCACCACAGTCACCACTACCACCACCACTGATAACAGCACCACCACCACACAGAAGAACATCAATTCCTGGCTTGTCCATCTTGTTCCATTCTGTCCTGCCACCACTACAACTGCCACCACCACACAGTGGTACATCATTGGCTTTGTCCAAACACAACAGCAATTTGTTGCTTCATTACAAATCCATGTAGAATCCATGCAGTGCACCCATGCGGAGTGCTAATTTACCTGTTTCAAACCTTTATTCATAACCATGACATTTCCTGCTTTACCTGTCCTGTTGTATGCCGCCGTTTTTTTTTATTGGTATAATAAAAGAAGGTAAAAAAAGCCCTTGGATCTTCTTCACAAACCTTTTGCTAATCCCTTAAGCCCTTTCCGCTCATCATCATGCTATTACATCACGCTGAGTGTATACTTACCTCTGCTCATAATAATATGGCTCTTTAATGCCGCGGGCACAGGAACTGTGCTTGTGGCATTACTTTCAGACCTCATCTGTATTACACAGCCGAGACTTGGGACTAGCTGCCGGAGTCGGAAAATACTTTGACTCTGACGGCTTAATCCCTCAGATGTATTGATCAATATTGAGCACGGCATCTGGGTGGTTTGTGACACGATGGCTACCCCCCCCCCCACACACACACACACCCTGCAGATCCCCTGCGATGAAATTGCGGGGTCCAAAGGTTTTCCATGGCTGCCACGAGGCTGAGCAACGGCCTCCTGACTGTCTTTCCCTATTGCACACAGGAAGCCTATGTCGTGTTATACTATGTATTGCAGGACATCACACTGAGGATCAGTAGATCCCAAGTTCAAGTAATCTTGTGGGACTGGAAAAAGTAAAAAAAAAGTTGAAAAAGTTAAAAATAAAGTGTAAACAAGTAATAAAAAGTTTTAAAAAAAACACCTTTTAATTTAAAAAAACATAATGTAAACAAAATAAAACAAATGCACATGGGGATACCTAACATTTTGCTTGAGTCCCCACTATCCAAAAATAGTGTTATTTATCCTATACAGTGAATACCATTAAAAAAAAAAAAAAAAAAAAAAACTTCAACGCACAAATTAATGTATTTTGGTCATGCCACTTCCCTCCAAAAATAGCAATAAAAAGTTATCAAAAAGTCATACATATCAAAAATTTACATTTTTATCATATGCGTTATTCAACTAATTTCTGCGTCTTTTTTCGGTGACACATAGGTCTTTATTTTTATGTTGTTTTTACTTTTAAACGAGTTTTTATTTTTTTTATATCTGGGAAAATATAAACAAAACAGGAAGGAAAACGTGTCAGTTTTTCACTT
This sequence comes from Leptodactylus fallax, assembly GCA_947044405.1. Lineage (NCBI taxonomy): Eukaryota > Metazoa > Chordata > Amphibia > Anura > Leptodactylidae > Leptodactylus > Leptodactylus fallax. Next base: position 199,301 of record CAMRHE010001038.1, on the reverse strand, counting down.
TTCATTTTTATTTATTTAATACCACAAAGTGCTACTAAAAAACTTTATAAAATAGTTTTTCTTCTCCGTTACGGTAATTTTTATTTTGTATGGGGTTGTCGGGGGTGAGGCTATAACCTGTAATAAGGGCATTTTACTGGTGTATTGTTTTATTTTTTTTTATTTATTTTTTTTTTTTATTTAACTTTTCTATTCATTTTTTTTTTTTTTTTTTACATTGTCCCCTAAGATTTCATGCAGCTGCTGAGTTTTGCTTTGACGTACCAGTACGTCCTTGCACAACAAGGCAACCACCACTTGGACATACAGTATATAGTCTATGGGCAGTACGGAAGTGGTTAAAAAAGTTTTAAAAAAATCCTACAGCACTGTGCATTTTTATACAAGCTGTAAATGTTTAACTGATACTGCTTCTGTGCCACACAGCAACTAAATGACTTCTTTCATCGCCCAACTGAACTTAGGTGACAATTATTTTTCAAATAAATTTAAATTGACATTTATTTTAAATTTTCACACTGCGGCTGAATAACTTTTTTCTGCCTTTTTTTTTTTTTTTTTTTATAAATGTTAAGTTCAGTTGTATTTAAGTCCTACGGACCCGGAGCTGTACTGTATACCTCCTTTCAGTTGCTTTGTCAAATCTTGGAGGTTGGCACTTGCTCGCATTTATGGTGGGCTGTATTCCTGTGTCATTTCAGTCGCTTTGTCCAACTGACAATTTGTAAAATACATTTAAATTTAAGTGAAATACAATTTGTTACATGATGGAATAGAATTTTCATCTGCAGAGCCAACCTGACACGCATCAGCACATCCATCCAAAGTATCGAAAATCGACACAGAATAGATCTGCCATTGCTGACAGTTCACATGATGCTACTACCCTGTTCCATGATGTACTGGTTTTATTGTTAAAAATTGTTTTCATATTTAAAATTGCTATTTAAAATATACTACCAAATTTATTGTTATGACCCCAAAAAGGTATAATTTTTTGAAGCCATTGCTTCTTCTGATACTTCTGTGTGTGTATAAATGATAGAAGTTCCCGTTCAACAATAATGATACATTTTTGACCATGTTTTATTTTGAAAAGTGTATACAAGCCAACATTGTTGAGTTTTAACAGGTGGTTTCCTACCACCTGCTACCATCCTGTTACCCATAACCATATCTGTTGCTGTCATGTTGCATTACTATCTCTATGTTTGAGTTAAAGGGGTTTTCCGGACAAAAAGGTTTTTTTTTTTTAAATGTCTGTTAGTACTATTAATGGGTTAATAAATGCACCCATAAACCTTTAGCCGTGTATTGAGTGATTTCTGGGTGTCTCTGGGAGCTCCTGGTATCTTCTGCATTTGTTTACATGGTCCCTCCTTCTTTACTGATACTGCAGGCACGTGCTCTTCTCCCAGTGATGCTCTGTTTTCTGCAGCGACGATCCACCTCTACTGCGCATGTGTGGGAGCTGCGCAGTAGAGGTGGATTATCAGCAGCAGTGTGCAGAGCAGCGCGGGGAGAAGCGGCAGCAGTCAAAAAAGAAGGAGGAGCCGTCCCCACAGGAAGACGTCTGGAAGGTAAGTATGATGGAGTGGATGGGGGAGAGTAGTAGTGACGATCTGCTTCCGGAAATGGGGAAACGGATCGTCACCGGATAATCAAAAAATGTCCCGGGGCGGTCACATGACCGCCCCAAAGATATTGGTAAATTTACATTTTTGATTAATTATGTTATTTAGAAAGTAGGAGGGGGGAGGGTGTTTAGATTAGTGTAGGGATTTCAATTTATCCCAGACAACCTCTTTAAAGAGTTAAAAAGGGGTGTCATGCACTTTTCCATTTAGGAACAGACTGGCTCAGACCTGAACCAAGTATTTGGTGTGAACTGGTGAACCTGAACCCCCAAAAAATCTTGGAAAGGTCAATAATCTCACATCAATATCATTGTCTGGGAAAAACTCTTTCACTCTTTCATTTACTTCTTTACATGCTTCTACTCAATACTGAGCAAAGGGTCTGAATACTTATGACCATGTGATATTTCAGTTTTTCTTTTTTAATAAATTTGCAAAAATATCTGCATTTCTTTTTTTTTTTCTGTCAAGATTGGGTGCTGAGTGTACATTAATGACAAATAAAATGAACTTTTTTGCTTTTAGCAAATGGCTGCAATGAAACAAAGAGTGAAAAATTTAAAGGGGTCTGAATACTTTCCACACCCACTGTATATATATATATATATATATATATATATATATATATATATAACTGTATATAGTTCTTTAATAGTCCCACCATGGGGAAACTCAGTGTGTTACAGCAGCAAAGATAAGCAGATGCAAATACAACATGTACAGGAATGTTCCAAGGTAAGAGGCATTACATTGATAGTAGACAGACAGATAGGACGTAGCAGGGGGGGGGGATATAACAGGCAGAGAGATATTTCAGTTCTCTGTGTGTAATGATCTCCGCTTAGGTCGGTGTTGGTTGTACAGCCTAACCGCGGAGGGGAGGAAAGACTTCCGATAGCGCTCCTTCTCACACTTAGGGTGGAGCAATCGGTCACTGACAGTACTGCTCAGCGCGATCACAGTCTCATGCATGGGATGGGACTTCTTCTTCTGCATGGAGCTCACCACGGACAGTATCCTTCTGTCACCCACCACCTGCACTGGGTCCAGTGGGCTCCCCAGGACAGAGCTGGCCCTTCTAATACTGTCTCCATCCTGACATGGAAGGCATAAGACAGTGCCCAGACACAGACTTCTGAGGGGAACTAGTAGGCCGCAGGCCTGAGGCGGCTTGTGGCTTACGAGCTATTGAATAGTAGAGCAGGAAGTGAGAGGCTTCCTCCATAACTATGCATTTCAACTGCATCATTGTCATTGTCATGCATAGGCTGTCAATCCCCCTCCCGCTAGCTACGCCTCTGACCCTTCTTTTATGCTGTAAGTTTGATTTAAACCTGCATATAAAATAATTAATTAGAAAGTTAATAAAAGAAAAGTGAAATTAAGTAGTTATATATGGAGAAAGTATGAAATTTGGCTACACTATTTGTTGTATTTTGCAATTCCTTTCGGAAATGTATGACTTTGCTTCATATACAGATTTCAGACAAGAAAGTTACTGTATATTTGGCAAAACCTGTATTACTTTAAATAACCACTGTGCAAAGCTGTTAAAGGCCCCGCGTTGCGGAAACGCAGCATTTTTTGTTGCAGATTTTGCTACTTTTTTTGAGCCAAAGTCAGGAGTGGATTTAATAGAAGGGAAACGTCTAAGCTTCCTTTATATTTTCCATTCCTTTTCAAGCCACTCCTGACTTTAGCTCAAAAAATGCAGCAAAATCTGCAACAAAAAACTTAGTTTCCGCAACGTGGTGCCTTAGCCATATAGTTTGGCAGATTAACTTCTTGCATGCCTATTAGGGCCTTTCAGAGAGGACCCACAAAATACAATCCCTTACACAGTTAAATCAACAATACATTAAGAAGTTGTTGGTGTCAGAATATGATAGCCCCCAAGCATTTTTTTTCTTTTTTTAAAGGGTGTTTTATTTTGTAAAAGTAATAAAATGCAATAAGACCTATATAAATTTGGCTTCACCATAATGACCCACAGAAGGTTACAATGTTATTTTTATCACATAATTTCATACAAATGAAACCCAACTAATAATGCGTTGCAGGTTTTTTTCATTCAGTTCCTCAAAACAAATTAATAAAAGATAAGCAGACATGATATAAACCTGAGAATTATGCTATCCAAAAATACAACTCGTCATATACAGTAAAAAGTTTTCATGTGTTTTTTATATCAATAGAAATTAAAAAAAATATGGCTTTTGAATGTGAATGTGAAGACTGAAGTCCAAAATAGACGGCATCAATAAAGTTGAGTTATTATGCCTTGTTTACTTACTGAGATACTAGAGTTTCCCTGCATTGTTGTGGCAGCTTTTTTTTTTTGTTTGTTTTTACAAATGTGACAATACAGAGTGTATCCCCATTGGTTGCTATCTTTAAAACAGCTTCTAAAAAGATGAGTAAAAGAAAAAAAAAAAAAACTTTTTTCATCTTGCTCAATCCATAACATAGTGCTAAATTATTCGGAAGATTAATCCAAAATTGACAACGAATGTGGCACTTCCTGTCACTTTATCAAACACGGCCACCCCAACAAAACATAAAAACGGCAATATATTTGTAATTAACTACACTGAGCAAAAGGGTAACAATGTTTAGAACTTGTGACTTTCAGGCTCCCTATCCCACCATCCACTACAGCTTGATACGTGAAACTACTATCATTTTATAGACAATCATCTTGGCTATCTCATACATGAATTTGACTTGCAACTATTTGGCATATGATTAGTTATGCAGGTTCTTGTCATGTAACTGCATTGTTACTGTTTTGCTCCTGGTGATAGAAAAGTCTTTTTCTCCTTGTATACTACAAATTACATCCTGTTCTCAAATTCCCTAATAGCTCAGGGTGTTATTAGGTGATTTCCAAGAGAAAGGTCACTGGTTCAAATCAATGAAGAAGATTTGCCTAGAAAAGAGAAACAGCATCATCCAGCTCAACGATAGCGGTCTCTCTGCCAAGAAAATTGCCAAAGTGCTTCATGTGAGTGCCATGACAGTTGGAAGAATATGAAATGAAGTCTGTCCATACATTCAAAAGACAAGAGGTGGACGTCCAGGCGAAATATCAGCATCAACAAGTCAGCTCATCACAAGGTCTATCAGTTTTGGAGCGACAAACATGGCAGTGGAGATGGATCGTGTGCTTTGTAATAGTGAGATCACAGATGTTCATGTAAGCACTGTGTCATGCATGCTACACAAGTCTGGAATGGTTGCCCGAAAAAAGATGAAGAAGCCTCAAATTCAATTTTGTCATAAGAAACATTGACTCAAGTTTGGAAAAAGTACCAAAAGTGGAGAGTAGAAGATTGGAAACAGGTGATTTGGAACAATGAGACAAAAGTCAATAAACTGACCTCTGATGGGTGCAATTGGGTCTGGAAGATATGGATTGAGAAATTGAAGGAACTGTCAAGTTTGGTGGAGGAAGGCTGATGATATGGGCTTGTTTCACAGCCAAAGGCGTTGAATACCTGATCAGGATTGATGGTGGTCTCAATACTGAGCTATATGTGAGTATTCTACAAGACTAAGGGTATGAAAAGGATGACATAGCATTCCAGCAGGACAACGACCCAAAGCAGCATACATCGAGATTAGCGAAGAAATGGTTCAATGACAATGAAGTAGAGGTGTTGGACTGGCCCCCACCTCAACCCAATGGAACACTTGTGGGTAGAGTTGAAGAAAAAACTGCATTCGTACCCAAGTGAGTAGACCAATATGCACCAACATTGTAGGAGAGATCTGGGATCAGATTTCGGTCGAGACATGCTTGAAACTGATCGAGAGCATGCCCAAAAGGATTCAGAAAGTGTTGAAAGCCAAAGTTGGATTTACAAAATAATAAAAATTAAAACTTAGATTTTTAGGAGCAAAACAGTAACAATGCAGTTACATGCCAAGAATCTGCATAACTAGTCATATACTAAATAGTTGCAAGTCAGATTTATGTATGAGATAGCCAAGATGATTATCTAGAAGTCTCACATATGAAGCTGTAGTGGATGGTGACATATGGAGTCTGAAAGTCACAAGTTCAAAACATTGTTACCCTTTTGCTCATAGTGTAAAACATAATTTTATAACTTTGGTGATTGCTCTAATTTTTGATTTATTAACATATGGCCAATTTTATGTTTTAGGTGGAAATCATCTTTAAATGATTTTAGGAATGTTTTTTAACTTGACCAAAAAGAAAAATATTCACCACTGCATTTTTAATTTCTGTATTTTTAAAGCTGTATATAAGGGGGTTTAATAATGGGGGAGTCACAGTGTAAAAAATAGAGAAGACCTTGCCGATATTGTCAGCATTTAACCCTGTGCTTGGTCTAAAATAATTTCCAAGTGCAGTTGTATAGAAAGTAATGACTACTGTAAGGTGGGATGCACAGGTTGAGAAGGCTTTGGACCTGCCATCTTTTGAGTGAATTCCTAGGATGGTATGTAATATGTATATATAAGACAACAATATGACAAGGAAACAAACACTCCCTATGGCACGGGTCAATGCAATAACAACATATGTCCTGATCTGAGAATGCCCACATGTAAGCTTCAGAAGTGGTGGAATATCACAATAAAAATGATTGACGATAGTATTAGAACCACAAAGAGGAAATACAAGTAGAGTGATAGTAACAGATGCAAGAAAACTACAAACGTAGGCTGCCAATGCCATGCCCCAACACATAGTCTTGTTCATAACACTGTGATAGACCAGGGGTCGACATATCGCAACATAACGGTCATATGCCATTGCTGATACCAACAGACTCTCAGAGGCTGCAAAGAGGGAAAAGCAAAACATTTGAGTAGCACATGATATGGAGGGAATAGACTTTGTCTTGGAAGTAAAATCTGCCAACATCCTTGGCGTAATACTTGAAGAAAAACATAAGTCTACGAAAGATAAATGACTTAGGAAAAAATACATGGGTGAATGAAGGTTCACCATCCTTATCAATAACATCATACAAAGGTTGCATATAAAGGAACACACATAAATGATCAAAAATAGGAAAAACAGTAATAATTGAATCAAATGGTCTGTAGTTAACCCTGTCATGTAAAAAGTTAAAATTGTGGTCTGATTCAGGATTTCTACATCCATATTATTTCTGAAAGAGAATGGTATATAATGATTATATTCATTCTCAATACAAAATTTGAATAGAATAAAAAAGTTATGGACTGGACTGGCAAAATGGAACTACTGTATATGATCATAACAGAAAAGAGGAAAATGCATTGGACTTGTAATCCGAAACTCCCACTTCCGTCTCCAAGACTTTTCTCGAGCTGCATCTGTGCTCTGGAATGCTTTACCCTGGACAATCCGATTAATCCCAACTACAGCAGCTTCAAAACTGCCCTAAAATCACATCTGTTTGGTCAGGCTTATCACATGATCTGATCACAGTGTAGTGTGCGGAGGTGGAGAACAATAACACCTTTTATCCTTCCTCCTCTGTTCCTCAGATCCTTTCCTCTCCATCTAGAAGTTACACTGCACTCCTTGCACTTAGTATATGTTTATTCACAGATACTGGCTTGTGAGGGGTTCATACAGCTTCAGTTACATAACTTTTCTATTAAAAGATGGCTGGACCATTGTAGCAAACAAGCCCTCTGACCTCTTGTGTCCCCCTAACTCCTCATAGAATGTAAGCTCTTGCAAGCGGGCCCTCACTCCTATTGTATCATATGTTTATTTCTTTGTCACATTGTAATTATTATTATTTATTATTATTGTTTATTTATATAGCACCATTAATTCCATGGTGCTTTACATTTGCGGATTTACATACGGTACACAAGATATACAAAACAGATAATGCTAACAGAGACCAACTGGCACAGTGGGATAGAGGGCCCTGCCCGCAAGGGCTTACAATCTATGAGGGAAGAGGGATAGAGACAGAAGGTGGGGGTAGAGGCTGTTCAACTGGTGGTGTGGTGACAGTAGTGTTATTGGAGGTTGTAGGCCTTCCTGAATAGGTGAGTCTTCAGGGCCTTCTTGAAGCTTGCGATTGTGGGGGTCAGTCTTATTTGTCTTGGTAATGAGTTCCAGTGTATGGGGGAAGCATGGGAGAATTCTTGGAGACGTTTGTGTGAAGAGCAGATAAGAGCAGAGCGAAGGAGGAGGTCTTTGGAGGATCGGAGGTTACATGTGGGCAGGTAGCGGGAGATTAGGTCGGAGATATATGGAGGGGACAGGTTGTGGATGGCTTTGTATGTCAGCATTAGTAGTTTGAACTCTATTCGCTGGGCGATGGGTAGCCAGTGAAGGGATTGGCAGAGGGGAGCGGCCGATGAAGAACAGGGGGAGAGGTGTATTAAGCAAGCAGCACAGTTTAAGTTGGACTGGAGGGGGGTGAGAGTGTTTGCTGGGAGGCCATGGAGAAGGGTGTTACAGTAGTCTAGATGGGAGATTATGAGGGCGTGGACTAGCATTTTTGTAGTTTCAGGGGTGAGGAAGGAGCGGATTCGGTGGATGTTCTTGAGTTGGAGGCAGCAGGAGGTGTTGAGGGTTTGAATATGCGGCTTGAAGGATAGGTCAGAGTCTAAGGTTATCCCAAGGCAGCGGGCTTGTGGGACTGGGTTGAGAGTGGTTCCATTAATTTTGATAGATGGGTCAGGTAGGGGGGTCGTGCATTGAGGGGTGAAGATTATGAACTCCGTTTTCTCCATGTTAAGTTTGAGAAAGCGGGAGGAGAGAAAGAAGGCTTCGGCTACTAGACATCCTGGGACTCTGGACAACAGAGAGGTAATGTCTGGTCCAGAGAGATATATTTGGGTGTCGTCAGCATAGCAATGGTAATGGAAACCATGGGATTCTATGAGTTGGCCAAGGCCGAGGGTGTAGATTGAAAACAGGAGGGGTCCTAGGACGGAGCCTTGGGGGACACCTACAGAAAGAGGGCATGGCAGGGAGGTGGTGTGTGAGTGGGAGATGCTGAATGTGCAGTTGGTGAGGTATGAGGAGATCCAGGAAAGGGCCAGGTCTGAGATGCCAAGGAATGAAAGAGTTTCTAGCAGGAAGGAATGGTCGACTGTGTCAAAGGCAGAAGAGAGGTTGTGGAGGAGGAGGACAGAATAGTGACGTTTGGCTTTGGCAGTTAGAAGGTCGTTAGTGACCTTTGTTAGGGCAGTTTCTGTGGAGTGATGGGGTCTGAAGCCTGACTGTAGTCTGTCAAAGAGCATATTGGATGAGAGATAGGAGGACAGTTTGGAGTGGACGTGTTACTCCAGTAATTTTGAGGCGTATGGGAGCAGTGAGATGGGGCGATAGTTGGCTGGAGAGGATGGGTCCAGGGAGGGTTTCTTAAGTATAGGTGTGACAGTAGCATGTTTGAAGGTGGAAGGGAAGGATTCATTGGTTAGGGATAGGTTGTAATGTCTCATATTGTCTGTTCATGTGTCCTCTGCTGCAGAATATGACTCCTTGTTTACGTTATATTAGTCTTCGTATTCAGCCTCACACATGGAACGCTATGGAGAAGGGAGGAGTGGAGTAGAATTCTCCTGTTTGCTAATTAATTGATTTGCCTCATTCTGTGCACTAGAAATATCTTATCTACAAACCTAGCAGTGTTAAAAGAGTGAAGAATAGCAGAGCGAAGAAGAAGCAGCAATTATTTGAGTCTTTTCTATGCCCCTCCCCTCTTCATAGACTAATATGTAGAAGGAAACGCTGCCTGAAAAGTGGAGAGGAAAACATACTGCAAAGTTTCATATATTAACCTGTACTATACAATTTTTTTATATACAACTGGAGGCGCACTTTAAACCTTGGCAAATAAGAACCAATTAATAAAGCATAAAATTATTATTATTTATACACATACAGCATAAAATGTTCATAATACGACAACTGGAACACTATACCAATACTTATTTGCTTATGTAGTATACTACTACTTATGTAGTATACAGAGCTTGTAAATACCTGTTAAATTTGCAGCAGTCAAAAAAATATTTAAAAAAAGTAGATGTATAAGATGCATTGAAGTAATTTGTTTTGCTTCTGCTGATATAGGCAACCTATAACGTACATGTATTATTGTCAAGCTTACATGTTTGCCTTGGTTGGTGCTCCTCTTCAGTAGATATGCATAATGGATGACACCTTTCGAGGACAAACAGAATTTGACATTACTAAAAAAAGAAATTCAAATACTATACAAATATTTAGTTGTAGATAAGTAAGAAAAAACAAATAATTAAAGATTTCATTAAAATTAAATTCATAAAACATACATAAAACATAAATCATCATCAGAGAAATTCATGAAACATAAAGATCTTGAAATCAAAATGAGCAGAATGTAGAAAAACCAAAGCCAGAATTGTGCCCGTGGTGGTGGGGGTTCTAGGCACCATCAAAAAAGGATTCAAAAAGATCTTCAAGAGCTTGAAGGCCATCATAAGGGCGCAGAAGATTGCACATATGGGTGCTATCATTAGAAAGTATTGAGTTAACACCCTACAGCTTTCCTACAAGCTCACTGCAGAAAGATTAGATATTCTAATAATAATAAGATAACAATTATAAATACTATATACCATAAAAAAATCATAAAACAGAAAAAACAAAGAGCTCATACAGCAATATAAATGAAAAATATAAAAATGTTATAGATTTAGAAATGTGGTGGTGCAAAACCATATACATGTGCTGTGTCCTGAAGGCCAAGATTTACTGTGTCCTTAATGGTGTATGGAATATGTAAGATCAAAGTGAGCAGAATGCATTGGGCAAAGCCAGAATTGTGACTCTGATGTTAGCTCAATCAAAAAGGGATTCCAAAAAATCTTCCAAACCTTACAAGCCATCATAATGCCTGAGAGGTGCAGAAGATCGCACTTATGGGCATTAGAACCCATCAGAAATTATTGGGTTAAGGTCTTACGCCCCTGGTTGGACATGGCCTTTCTACATGCCCCCTTCAGAAAGTTAAGATATAATAATAATAATAATAATAATAATAATAATAATAATAATAATAAATATTATATACCATAACAAATCAGGAAACAGTAAAAGCAAGAGCTTATACAGAAAAATCAATGAAAATATAAAAATATTATAGATTGTAGAATGTGGTGGGACAAAACCATATATATATATATATATATATATATATATTTATATATATGTGCTAAAGGCTAACATTCACTGTATCCTTAATGGTGTATGGAATATGTAAGATTGAAATAACCAGAATGTGTAGGTCCAAAGCCAGAATTGTGCCTGGTGTTGTGGGAGGTCTGGGCACCATCAAAAAAGGATTAAAAAAATTGAGAGCTTCCAGGCCATTATAATACCTGAGAAGTGCAGAAGAGTGCACTGCGCATAGTGTATCATTAGAAAGTTTTATGTTAAGGCCCTATGTCCCTGGATGGGATATGTCCTACCTACAAGCCATTGGAAGAAAGTTAAGATATCATAATAATAATATATATATATATATATATATATATATATATATATATATATATATATATATATAAATAAAAAATTGCTATGTCCTTAATGGGGTATGGAATATGCAAGGTATATGTTTGCTTTCTGTGCTAAGAAATAGAATTCGTTTAATTTACTATGTGAAGATAACAGAGAAAATAAACATACAGTATACATTCATGATGAGGAAAGAAATGACCTGCCTTTTATCCTACAGTTGTCTGCTTTGTTATAATTCCCCCTTTAATATACAGTATATGCACTATATAACCAATACACCAAGTACTCATGAGAATTCTCAGGGTTCTTGGGATTAATTAAAATAAAAAATGCTAGAAATTTAATAAGATATGTATCTTCTCAAATAGGCCGTAAGATTTATTGGTACCACCATAAATCATAGCAATAAACATTGAATATTCTAGCTAATATATAGATATTATAGAGAATATAATCAGGGCCGTACACAGATATCAATGGGCCCCATAGCAAAATGTAGTAAGCCCCCCATGATGTTAAAGTTGAAGAAGTTAAACACAGATGTGGGTGCATTTACACCATTACAGCAACTAAAGGCTGGCTCACGACAAGCACAACCATATATATTGTATATGGCATCAGTACTACAAGCTCCAACTACAGCTGTCTATTGGCTGGGACTCTCAGATGTTGTGATGTGTGAGTCACTGCACAAATGACATTATCTGCTGTGTAATTCTTGGTCTAACACATGGTGGCGGCCATTTTTGTTCATTTTTGTTAAAAAACAAACAATTTGGAATATTTGGATGAACCCAGCTCATTACGGACCGATTCGCCCATCTCTAGTAATTTGTAATTTAATTTTACTCCAACACCAAGCACATGGCTTAATGGATACAAAGAGGTACAATGACCAGCAGTTACAAGAACAATTAGGTACAGGGCTTTGTGGTTACAGAATCCCTTAAAGGTGCAAAGCTTGTCACTTATGAAAAGCAATCTCTTTCCAAAAATTTTCTGAGCCCATAGTATAATATTTCGTTCAAGGAATTGGTCTGAAACTATTCCAGTACTCCATGGAAACTTCTGTTTCAGAGGCTTTTCGAAATTTGGCAGTACTAAGCATCTCAAGATCAACAGCTTTAGCAGGTTTTTCTGCATCTTCCCTGGGCATCAAATTATTATACCCTGGGCCATGAAGAGACCCCCCAGTATAATAATAGCACTTTTGAATTGAACCAAACAATGTCATTTCGAAACAAAACTTTTGGATAAACCTCTCAAGAAACAAATCTCATGGGGTTCGCATATCACTTCTGCTGAGTACAGTGAACGCGTACAAAGTATCCCTATATGTAGTCTCACATCCAACCCTCAATGGATTCTGTATTTCACCATACTCAGGAGTCCATACATGTGACCAGAAACCACAGCAATCCAGTGCAGACTTTGGATTCTGTAGGAAGATTTTTTTTTCAGCGTCTTCAACCCTTTCCTGCCACATCCATTTTTCAATTTTCGTTTTATATTCCCCACCTACCAAATGCCAAAGCTTTTTTGTTTTTTCATTCACAGAGCCATATGAGGGCTCAATTTTTGCAGACAATTTGTACTTTGTAATGGTGCTGTCAGGAATCTCAATATATGTTCTCCTCACTGCAGCACTGCTCACTACCATTGCTTTAAAGTTGTCAGGCCAGCATGTGAAGTTTTGGCTGGCTCTGCAGGTAGTCAGAGCTCTGAGATGCTGAGCCAACCAGTTTCTTGCTTGATTCCCCAATCATGAGTTCAGGCGGGATACTTTACATATGTTTAGAACTTTTCATGTGCCTGCTATCAGTGGCGTAACTAGGAATGGCTGGGCCCCAAGGCGAACATTTGACATCGGGCCCCCCCGAACCGTTGCCCCCAACTGCCCCCCCGGACCGCCCCCTCCCACCCCCCAAAAAAAACACATTCCTGCGCACACTATTATGTGCCATAGTGGCCCCTGAACACAGTATTATATCTCATAGTAGCCCCTGTACACAGTATTATGCTCCATAGTGACCCTTGCACACAGTAGTATGCCCCATAGTGGTCCCTGCACACAGTAGCATGCCCCATAGTGGCCCCTGCACACAGTAGTATGCCCCATAGTGGCCCCTTCACCCAGTAGTATGCCTTATAGTGGCCCCTGCACACAGTATTATGTCCCATTGTGAACCACCCATGAACAATTATTATACTCTGGGGTCTTTTCAGACCCCAGAGTATAATGATCAGAGACCTAGGGAAGGATAGAAACATAAAAAAACAATGCTACTTACCTGTTCCTCTCTCCGGTCCACTCCCTCCTACTTTGGCTGCTTTCAATGTTGGACCAGGCCGGCGTCACATGATGCGTGCCGGCGTTGCAACGTAAAATGACGTCGGCTGATGTCTGGGACGTCCCCAAACAGGCCCGAAGCCTGGAGAAGCATAGGAGAGGCAAGAACATTCTTTTTTATGTTCCCTCACCTGCCCTGGGCCTCCGATTATTATACTCGGGGGTCTTTTCAGATACTACTACTACCTACCTATACTACTACCTATAAAATACTACTACCTATTAAAAAAAAAAAAAAAAAAAAAGCATCAGGGCCTGCGGGGCCCCGTAATGTCCCGGGCCCTGTGGAAGCCGCTACCTCTGCTACCCCGGTAGTTACGCCCCTGCTATTAATTCTAGATAGGTTCCTGGGGTCTGAAGCATATCTGTGTTTTTTTTTCTGGATTCCTGATGACTGACCTTGGCTTGTTTTCCTGGATATCCTCTTTTTACTGATTTGTTTTTGACTGTAAACTCTTGGACTCAACCTAGACTTGGACATGTGTATTCTTCTGATTTGGATATCCTGAACTCGTCTGGTTTAACCTTGCTTATGTGTTTTTACTGTAGTTTCCTGGTCTGATTTTAGTCTGATATTATCACTAGCTTTTGGTGTGATAATCGGGGTCCTGATTTGACAAAGTCGAACCAGCTGACTTACAGCTCACTCTGTTGAAGCTTTCAGGATAGCCTTAGACTCTGTCAGACAGGGCAGTGTTAGAATTTAGGTAGCCTGTTCTACTACTTTGTATATCTGCCAGTCTCTGACATTTGGGAATTGCTTTAGGGGCAATTCCATTACAGGTACCATTTAATGTTCAAACGATGCGCTTGGAAGATGTAAAATAATTCAGAATGGGGTGGGATTAGAGAAAAACTGCATTTGCATGACTTTCTTATGGGCTTAGTTTATACCGCATTTACTGCACAGCCAAAATGACATGTTACCTATAGTCCGAGGGTCGTTACAATTATAGCAAAGCAAAATTTATATAATTCTTGTTACATTTTAACCTTAAACTATCCAAAACTTTGAAAAAAAAACATTTCTTAGCCTCTGCTGTGGAGCTGCATAAGGTGTTTTTTTTGTATGACCAGATGTACTTTGTATTTATACTCTTTTGGGGAATGTCTGATGTTTTGATCATTTTTTAATTCAATTTTTTATAGTAGTCAAAAAAAAACTTGACTTGATTTTTTTCCTGCTAAATAGTTCACTGTACGGGTAAAATATTTATATATTATAAGTTTGTAATTCGGCCATTTTCAGACAAAGGGATATCTAATGTGTGTGTGTGTTTTACTTTGTTCATTTATTTTTATATCTGATGTAGGGAAAAGGGAATAAATTGAACTTTTAATTTTTTTTATTGTTTTTAGATATTTTTTTAAACTTTTATTTCTACACCCCCTAGATTACCAGTATATTGTTTTTTTTCAATATAAATGCTATGTGTGTATACAAACTATGGACAAGCACCTTCCCCCTAAAATAGGCTATTTTTTGGAGCATTTTAAATGTCAACTGTGTAAAAGCAAGTATCAGCGCAGTGTATGGTTAAACTCTGAGTTTGTATCCTCTGCTTATCTTCTGTTATCCCATAGACATACATGTCACTTTCACTTTGTTTGCCTTAGGCCCCTTGAAGACAACCCTGGGGGTGGTCCAGTGTGCTATCAGAATTTTTCCTGGATAGCACACTGACCCATTTATTTCTGTGGGCCCACGCACACGACCATAAAGTACACGGTCCCATGTGTGGGCCGACTGTCGGGGTCTCAAAACTCAGGACAAGTCCTATTCCTGTCCAGTTTTGCGGCCGCGCTACAGCGGCTCCTATTCATTGAATGAATGGAGCTGCGGAAACATGGCCGGTGCATGGGCGGCACACGGATGGCATCCGCATGACGCCCGTGCGCCGGCCATACTGTTCAATCAGTAATTAAAGGGGTTATGCAACCACTGACACTTATCCCTTATCCACAGAATAAGGAATAAGTGTGAGATTGCTGGGGGTCCAACCACTGGGACACCCAGACAACAAGAAACAAAACAACCCCTGAATCATCCCTGTAAATGAAGTGCCAGTACACTTGCCTGACCAAAGCTCCATAGAGGTGAATGGATTGCTGGACATGCATGAACACTGGCACTTCATTCTCAGGGAGGATCAGGAGGACTCTGATTTCCTGTTATCCTAGTCTGACACTTATACCCTATCTGGTGGATAGTATATAAATACCTATAATGGTACAACCCATTTAAGGCTAAGGCCCCACATAGCGGGCCGCAACCAAAAAGCGCCGCAAGAAAAATTTTTCCAGCAGCGCTTTTCACAGAAAGTCCACAGAGGTTTCCTCTGCGGACTTTCTGCTTCAATTATACCAATACGGAAAACACCAGCGTTTACGTAGGTATAACTGACATGCTGTGATTTCCAAAAACGCAATGGTTTTGGACATCACAGCAATTTCCAAAACAGTTCACTTTGCAGGGACTGTAAAACACCGCTGTTTTTGCCATGGCGTTTCTGCCATGGCCATATTGCAGTGTTTACGCCACGTGAGGCTTCAGCCTAAAAGGGTCTTTCCTGGTATCTAGTGCATGTTTGATACTGATGACCTATCCACATTTGATACTGATGACCAATCCCTGCAGCCTCTAGGCACCGGAAGCTGCTGCAGACGACAGAGAGTGCATGAAGTCTGCTACTATTTTACTGCCCCGTTCACTGTATAGCTGTGGCACCTGGAAACTTCAGTTCCACCACTATTATTTAAATAGCAATAGACTACACATACTACCTGACCACCGTAGCAGCTTCTGACATCTGGAGCCAGCCAGAGCAGCTGATCTGTGTTGGGTCTGGGTGTCGGACCCCTACATACAGATCAGACACTGATGACCTATCGTATGGATAGGTAATTAGTATCAAACATGCATTAAGGACTTAAAGTTCCATTTATGTAAAATCTGAAACCCTTTAAGTGCGCGCTACCTTTTTTATACCTAAAATATTTATTACTGCTCTTTTAACCTCTGTGTTCTTAAAACTGTAGATAATAGGGTTCAACAATGGGGAGGCTACAGTGTAAAAAATGGAGAAAACTTTGTCTATACTGTCTGAATTCAACCCCAAGCTTGGCCTAAGATATATACCAAACACAGTACTATAAAAAGAGAAAACAACAGCGAGGTGGGAGGCGCAAGTGGAAAATGCTTTCCATCGTCCGTCTGCTGAATGAATTCCCAAAATGTTATATATTATTAACACATAGGACATCAGGATCACAAAAAAAGAAATAACCCCCATTACAAGAGCCACAGAAAAGACAACAAGTTTTCGGATGTAAGCGTGAAGACACGTGAGCTTCAGAAGAGGGGGGATATCACAATAGAAGTGATTGATTTCATTGGAGCCACATAAAGGGTATTTAAAAATAGTGATAGTATGAGTGACCGATGCCAGGAAGCTGCTCAGATAGGTTCCAGATACCAAGCTCCAACACATAGACTTGTCCATAATGCTGTGATAAATAAGTGGCTGGCAAATCGCAACGTATCGGTCATATGCCATGGAAGTAACCAAGAAGCACTCAGATGTGGCAAACATGGCAAATGAAAACATTTGTGTGGCACAAGCTAAGGATGAAATGGATGTATTGTCTGCGGTAAAATCTGCCAACATCTTGGGTGTAATAGTTGACGAGTAACAAAGGTCGACAAAAGACAAGTGACTAAGGAAAAAGTACATAGGGGTATGAAGATGATGATCCACCATGATCAATACCATCAGACCAAGGTTACTCAAGAAGGAACATACATAAATGATCAAAAATAGAACAAATAGTAGTAATCGAAGGCCGCGGTCCTTGGTTAGTCCTAACAACACAAACTGATCAATAGTTGTGTCATTTACATTATACATCTGAAAGAAAATTAGAAATTATTATATTATATAGATATGCAGATTTTGCTATGAGTCCAATCACCTACTGTACTATACTTATAAATACAAAATGGGGTACCCATACCAATAGAAGTCTGTCACTTTTCTGTCTACATTTACACCACCATTTATGGTGCAAGGCATTTACGATATATTTCTGAACATTGTTCACCAGAAAGAACAGAAAAATATGACCTGCTCGACACTTTTGAAAAATGTGCCCCAGAATGGGCATGGTTTAATAGTGTCTAACGCTGCGACACATTTATGAAACAGAAAAGTATGAATATGGAGCAGATTTTCTTGCACAAAGTAGACCAGGTTTAAAATAGTGTAAGAGGTGTCTGGCAGGACCTACTAACAACCCCCCCCCCCCATTAGAACACCCTTATTCAGGGAAGACTGGTGGAATAACTGTTGACCAAATGAGCATTCAGCCGTTGACTATCTAAACTGTATATCCAATGGACTTTTGGCTATAGCATTATTTGTATTACATTATGTTGAGCTATAATTTAAGTAGCTTTGCATAAATCAATAGAACACTCTTAAAATCTCTGCTTATTCAGGTATATGCTAGAGTAAGGTGGTCTGGACTCACAGAGGTAAGGTATCTAACTTCCTTTTTATTATAAAACAGGCTGTAATATTCTCCTTTGCAACCTTCTAACTGAGCTGTTACTAGGGAAAGTCCGTACACAGTTATATTGTATAAAATTCTTCTCGTATCATAATAAAGATGAGATTATCAGCTTCCTTATGATGCAAAGATTTAAGAACTAGCTATAATAGAATCTGAGATATCACTAGTTAATAACACAGTCGGGAATGTGATTTTAGATGTAGCATTAACTGCTGCATATTAAGTTGAAATTCAACTTAGTGATATCTCAGATTCTGTTATAGCTAGTTCGTTCTAAATCTTGGCAACACATGAAAAGTGAGAATTTCATCTTTCTTATCATACCAGAACTAGTGGGAACTTTACTGCCTGTTTTCTATTAAAAGGAAGTATGATAGATTAATAAAGTATATAACAAAAAAATTCCCCCCACCCCCCCCCCCCCCCCCGACACAATACGTAGTTACACTTTAAACTTACCTCTGGCCCATTGTCACAACGTACCACACATAATACTACTTATTTACATTGCTCTAATATTCTGGTGCATCCTGGCAATGCAGCAAAAGTATCAGCATATCTACAGTATATTCAGTACAGACCAAAAGTTTGGACACACCTTCTCATTCCAAGAGTTTTCTGTATTTTCATGACTATAAAAATTGTAGATTCACACTGAAGGCATCAAAACTATGAATTAACACATGTGGAATTATATACTTAACAAAAAAGTGTGAAACAACTGAAAATATATCTTATATTCTAGGTTCTTCAAAGTAGCCACCTTTTGCTTTGATTACTGCTTTGCACACTCTTGGCATTCTCTTGATGAGCTTCAAGAGGTAGTAGAAAACTCTTGGAATGAGAAGGTGTGTCCAAACTTTTGGTCTGTACTGTATATATATATATATATATATATATATATATATATATATATATATAGTACTATTCTGTGTGTACAAATCGCTGTTCCCTGAACAGTTAGATGGTACATACTGACTTGTGCCACAGAAAATAAAGGGATTTTGTACACACAGAGGAGTAACATATGCACTTACTGCTTTACTAGGACTTTCTGGCTATGTCCCCCTCTGGACAGAGCAGCAGAAACTGCTTCTAAGACCTGTGAGATGGAGGGTAAGAGATCTTCATGTGGTGAAATGTGGCAGACATGATAGCGTGGCACTGTGGCAGGAATGGTAGTAGAGCAATGTGGCAGGCATGGTAGCATGGCACTGTGGCAGAAATGATAGTAGAGCACTGTAGCAGGCATGGTGGTAGAGCACTGGCAAGCAATGGGACACTGTGAGCGGCATTTGGGGGTACTATATTGTAGTACTATATTTGTACCCTACTGCCTGATTATATCACCTTAATATTACTCATAGTGTACAGTAAAACAAAAAAAAAGTTATGAATTATGGTTGCGTCTTATGTTCCAGTGTATCCTGTAGTCTGAAAAATATAGTATATATGTTTTTTCTCTGTAGTGTAAGCACCTGCCGTGCCTGTTAATTCCTTTATTGCAGTCATACTTTGAACTACTAGACAAGAATCAGAAGGATTCTAAAATCCGAGCCCTCCCTGCTCTAAGGATTGTAGCCACCCAATGTTTTCCTTAGCATAGGACTCCAATTTGACTTTACTGTATGTAGAGCGATTAAAGCAGGCAACCTCCTAAACGCCTTTCTGGTTCTATCACCTCGCCCACCAGGGCAAAAAAAGCACAAATATAAAATATGTTAATTTGCAATACAATGTTTCTATTTCCAACTCAAAAGAAACAAAGGTTAATTCTAGAAATCACAAATATCTCTTGGATGAAGAAGTAAAGAAGCCTAGAAAGTCTCAAGAAGTTCCTGTTGTTCTTCAGGATTTTCATTTCATATTGGAGGAATAAAACCTTAAGTCAATGATATACCTACCATGCCTTTCATCATATATTGTATATGTCCTTAGTCCTTACCTCCGAGTTGATTTCCTGGTACTGTGCTGTGTTACAGATAAATAACTCTATTTATCTAGTCTAAAATATTCTTTTGGGAAATGTTGTATTCTTGGAATTATTTTTTTCCCCCTGAGTAGGACATACAGAAAATAATGAAACAAGTCTCAAGTAAATTTTAACTCTGGTTCAATAAGGAAAAATTACCATTTATTTCCCAGCAGAACAAAATTAAGAAGTTGAATTTTAACTTTGAATTGCCAAATTTGCCAAATAAATTTGCCCGATGTGTGCTAATAAAAGAGATCACAAATCCAAAAATATATTCGGAAATGACTTTATAAAGCATAAAAAATCTTGACTTATTAAGAGCCAAGTCAAACTTTGCCACATTTGTATTCATATCCATGGTATGCACATCCTTGAAGCTTCAGAGTTCCCATCTTACATCCTTACTTGAGCATCCAACCATCCAATTCTGGATTTCAACTAATATGGACCTTCAGACACAATGGTCTAGATGTGACTGAAACTTTTGCACCCCTCAGGAATATACACAGAAATCATAGGAACCCAACACACAGAGTTGGGCCATCAAATACAAAAGGCAGAAAGTAAATGCAATATATATTGTAGATTAGATCAACAATTCACCACTCTGTGCTGTTCTGTCCTGAACTACCATTCCTATCTCTGTCTGTTATTTGCCCCATACAGCACACCTATCCACTTTCAGTATGGCTCTAGGGCACAGATGCCAAACACAAGATCCGTGGCCCGGGATGTGTCTGCCATGAAGGGAAAACCACTGGCGGGGCCTCATGGCATGACCTGGGGGATTGATATATATTTTTTAATCGTTCGCTACCTATTGTATTGTTGCAATTGGCAATGGCTGAAAATGTACTCGTTTCATGTTGCATCACGACACTGAAGAACACCAGCACATCATGTCCTGGCCGTGGCAGCGGAAGTGGGCCTGGACAAGAGCATGGATGGGTGAGTAAATTATTGGCCGCTACCTATTGCAATAATACAGTAGGTAGTGGACTAACATATCACTATCTTGGGGTCCATATTCTGTGTAGAGGCAAAAAAAGGGGGTTATATACTATGTGAGGTCCAAAAAAAAGGGGGCCATACACTGTGTGGGGACCATCCAAAGACAGAATAAAAAGCTATAGGGGTCACAGCAGTCACCCTTGCGCCAAGGCCCCTAAAAAGAATAGGATGTTATAAAATGGCAAACCATTAAATAGCCCTTTTAGTAGTGCCCTACTGGGTCACTACCCTAGCAAGTTATTATTACAGATGGGCGAATCAGTTCATAGCGAACCAAATTCACTCCTAATATTCCAAAAGTTTAGTTTTCTTACATTATTATACTCTTTCAAGATCCTCTTCTGGGTGTAGTCATGCACCCGGGGTCACTGCTAAAGCCTAATGGGGCGCACAAAGTGTTAATTAAGTCTTGTGCCTCCTGTTACAGTTACATCTCTATGTCTGTCTCTACACTGAACAATCTTTGAATGGGGTCTCACAACAAGAATCAAAGGACACACACACACTGAGATCACTCTCTTACAGGCCAGTGAACATGCACTCAATGTGAACTGTTTTAATACCACCTTCACATGTTTTGGTGGTTATGGACTTTGTTTTTAGTTGTTTGACTTGAAAGGGGATGTAGCAAGTTTTAATCTCCTATCCACAGGGACCCCCAATGATCATGAGAACGTTGGTGTGATGTCGTGCCCCCACCCCCACATATGAAATGTGCAGTGGGCTGCTCCATTTATCCTGAACTTCACTTAAACCATATCATAGACATGAATGGAGCGGCAGGGTGCATGCTCGACCGCCATTTCTTTCATATTAGAGAACAGGAACACTATTTTTGAAATTATAGATGGACAAACCTCTAAAGATTCATTTTGTTTTAGGTTTGAGTGAATCGGTCTCAAGATTTGTTTCAGGCCCTAAGTGAATAGGACATTGGAGGATAACCCATATTTTGCATGGGCCTCAGCGGCCTACGGAAAGTACAGTAGGATCACTTGAGGCCTCATACTGTGTATAGGGGCAGCACTGGGGCATCATATTGTGTATAGAGGCAACTATGGGGCATCATACCATGTATAGGGACAACCATGAAGCATCATTCTGTATATAGCGTCAACTATGAGGCATCACACTGTGTATAGGAGGCAGTAATGAGGTATCATACTGTGTATAAGTGACAACAATGAGGCATCATACTGTGTACAGGGGGCAACAATGGGACATCATACAGCGTATAGGTGGCCTGACATTCTGTGCATGCTGCACTATTGTGTAAATTTTCTTTTTCTTTCACCTGCAATGGAAGCTTCTAACAGAGCATCATATGATGGTCAGGTTCACACAGCTGTAATTATGCGCTAATCTACACTCTATATTACCGCTGCAAGTCCTGTTACAGTGACTTTTATGTAGGGGCTGACACACCGAGCACCTCAACCTTGACTTATTTATTTAAATTGGCACACCATACAAAAAAAGGTGGCCTACCCCTGATCTAGCCAATTTCTAGCTCACTAAGGCTGGGTTCACATCTGTGTCAGAGTCTCTGTTGAAGACTTTGTTGCAGTGTTAGGCCAAACATTGGCGGTTTCAGTTTTATATAGTCAATGGGTCTGTCGGACTCCGTGTGTTACCGCTGTTTAACAGTCCGCTTCTCCGTTGTTTGGGTTTCCTAACAAACCCGAACAATGGAGAGGCTACACTAGTGTGAACCTAACATTATACAAACACAGCTAAAGTTATGTCAAAGTGGTACTATAGCAATGGTGATGTTTTTTCACTATCATTGTGCTGGCACTGCTAGCTGCACTGGCTGACTTCCTCTCTCTCTGCTACTATTACATAAAATGGCTCTTTGTCTTCCTTCCCACATCATCTTATATTCTGTATGTGACATCAGCAGTGTAACCTCTCCACCCACCACTCATGATTGGCTGAGAGGCTGTCAGGTGATGCCAGTGGTCCACCATGTGATCCTCCTCCTCTGGTCTTATACCTCATGTAACACAGGGTGGAAGCCATTTTACAGGTTCAATGAAGACAAATCGCAAAATTCGGATTCGATGAGAATCGAATATTTCCTGAAATTCGGATCAAATTCCACTTCTGCAGCTTTGATTCGCTCATCTCTACTGATGTCCTATTTTTAGGTGTTTTCATGGTTGGACGTACAAATACAAGTCAATGGGTCAATTTTTAACATCTGTCTGTAAGTCTTAAAACCTGAGCCATTGTGCAGCCTAATGTAAGTCTTAAAAGGGTTGTCCAGGATAACCGTTTTTTTTTGTTTGTTTGTTTGTTTGTTTGTTTTTTTATATAAGGTCAAGGAAGGTGCTCTGGTGTCCGCCACTGTGGTCCGGTCCTACTGCTCCGGTATCTTGTTTTGGTCTAAGTAAAGGAACCGAGGCATCACTTGTAAACATTACCTGTGAAGTCCCATGTCCTTTCCTTAGGCCACTGAGGCCACTGACCGGCATCAGCGGTCACATGCGGCGGGGACTTCCACCAAAACAAGACACCAGAGCAGCAGGACCAGACTGTGGTGGGAGACACAGGAGCAGAGGGGACAGGTGAGTATGAGTTTTGTTTTGTTTTTTCACTTTCTGCGGCCTCATATTTAAAAAAAAACCAAAAAACGTTATCCTGTACAAGCCCTTTAAGGCCTGAGCCATTGTGCATCCTACTGTAAGTCTTAAGGCCTAAGCCTTTCTGTTATATAGTATACTTTGTCTTAAGATGTCACTCTTATGGTCTAAGATTATCTAGGCAGTATTGACCAAAATGACAGTGTGAAAGTGGGCAAAAAATCTAGTATTACAGCACATTTATGTAGGTGTTTAGCTGTAGTGGTACAGAAGTAGCAGTCACACCTAGGTTATGGCACTAGAGAAGACTCAAAGGTCTCCCTACTACATAAGGGGGCACTTATACATATTAGGTGAGGGGCCTTGTTATATATTTTGCTCTCCGGCCTTGGAGCTTTGCATGATGCCCCTGAAACTATATATACAGCACATATTATAAGGCTCAGTGCTGACCTATGTAGCTATTCCTTGAATGGAAAGTGTCCAAACTATGGAAACCTCCATTTCTCATCAGTATATTCTCAATACCCAAGTATACTTCATAGGATTTCTCTTTTGTTACACCTTAGAAGATAGCCCAACAATATTACAGGTCCATATCCATCATCACACAGATAATATGTATGCATCCATATATATAGCCTCATGGGCGGCACGGTGGCTCAGTGGTTAGCCTTGCAGCACTGGAGTCCTGGGTTCGAATCCTGCCAGGGACAACATCTGCAAGGAGTTTGTATGTTCTCCCCGTGTTTGCATGGGTTTCCGCCGGGTATTCCGGTTTTCTCCCACACTCCAAAGACATACTGATAGGGAATGTAGATTGTGAGCCCTATATGGGACAGTGACTGTCAATGTCTGTAAAGCGCTGAAGAATATGATGGCGCTATATAAATAAGCATAATAATAATACAGTATGAATAGCCTCATAGATTAACATTGGCCCCATATCGCACACCATATACATGTATATATAATGTGATGAGAATTACACTTATGTGGAAGTCGGATTAATAGATATTTACATGCCATGTTTATTTTATACATTAAAGTAAGTATCAATGGCCTTGACATATAGTAGGTAATGGGCCCTGTTACAGATTTTGCATTGGGGCTTCAAGTTATGTCTCTGGGTGACTTTACCATGAAGCTATAGCCTTGTAATAAACATTGCAATGTCTATGAAGAGTTAAGGGATTTTGTAAGGCGAGTTCATGTCACATAACAAATGCATTGTAATTGTTTTCGGCATCGCTAGTCACAGGTGAGAACACGCAATGGGTTTTCCCAGAAGGTCTGCCTATAATAAGTCTCTCGGAGTCCTGTTATCCTGTTTACTCTTACAAGTCAACTTTACGATGCTTAAATGATATTTACTGAAAATGATAATGAAGTTTGATGATGTCTATTGGGACCGCTCTATGGATCCTTGTTAGAGCTGATGAATGTTTCCATACAAATGAATCCCCTTGACTAATCTCTTCTGTCCTCTTGTAACCTTTATGAAGTTACAGCCGTAGATGTAGATATACAGATAGTAAGATAGATATGCAATGGATAGTACAAAGATGTCCATGTGAACTATTCCTGATAATAAAAAGTGCAGGTTTATAAAGTATATACTGTTTATTAAAAGTATACAGTATATAGCAAATGCTGCTGTCATAAAGTCATAGTAAAAGCAGAAATATCACATATCAGTAAGTTATATGCTGGAAGCAGCCCAGCTCCTATTCAAGTGAATGGGGCATAGCTGTAGTTCCCTGGTGACACCACTACAGGGTACAGAACCAGAAACTGTATACAGTGTATGGAGCTCTGTACACTGTAGTGGTGGTGATGCGGTATTGCAGCTCTTTTCCCATTCACTTGAATAGGAGCAGGGCTGCTTCCAGCTGTACACCTTGTATATGGCTTCTGGCAGCCAAAACAGCGCGGTCAGGTGGGGTCCAGGTGCCAGAACCCAGACCAATCTGATTACCTATCCTGTGGTCATCAGCGGGCAGCATGGTGGCTCAGTGGTTCACACTAGAGTCCTTGATTTGAATCCGATCAAGAACAACATCTGCAAGGATTTGTAGAGTACTGTAGGGTTATAGGTTGGACTTGATGGACTGATGTCTTCATCCAATCTCATCTACTATGTAACTATGTATGTTCTCCCAGTGTTTTTGACGGTTTTCTCCGGGCACTCTGGTTTCCTCCCATACTCTAAAAGACATACTGATAGGAAATGTAGATTGTGAGCCCTATCTGGGACAGTATGGTGGCTTAGTGGTTAACGCTAGGTTCAAATCTAGCCAAGAACAACATGTTCTCCCCATGTTTGCATGGGTTTCCTCCCACACTCCAAAGACATACTGATAGTGAATGTAGATTGTGAGCCCCATATGAGACAGAAATATCAAAAAAAGAAAAAAAAGAGGAAGACATGGACCGCACATCCCAGTCTTATACATTGATCTTGTGCTTCTCAGCAAATTCTACAATACTGAACATGAGGTTCTTAGTATACATATTGATCAAGGTGTATAAGCCCACTAGCCACTTCACGGCGACCTCTTTAGTGGGTTCCTACACTACTGGGTGCGTCACTGAACAGCGACCGCCGCCGCCACAATACAGCGCCCACAGGGAGAGCACCATATGGTAAGGTGAACTTTTTTGTTATCTGTTCACATGGTTCGGTGCTGTGCAGTGTCTGCCGTCGCTGTGGTGCGGTGCCCATGGGGCAGTATGGCCCGAAGCCTGGGGGCTTAGCCTAGCGGCTGGGGTGTTGCTGGGCTGTCGGGTCGCTCGCCCTGTGGGCGCTGTATTGTGGTGGTGGCGGTCGCTGTTCAGTGCCGCACCCAGTAGTGTAGGAACCCACTAAAGAGGTCGCCGTGAAGTGGCTAGTGGGCTTATACACCTTGATCAATATGTATACTAAGAACCTCATGTTCGGTATTGTAGAATTTGCTGAGAAGCACAAGATCAGTGTATAATATTGGGATGTGCGGTCCATGTTTTTTTTTTGTTTTTCTTATTGTTACCCTATATGAGACAGTGTTGTCTATATCTGTAAAGCACTGCAGAATATGGCGGCTATAAATAAAATATGGGACAGTGTAAAGTGCTGCAGAGTATGCATTGGTCTTGGACAACTCCAGTTCACATTAGAATGACATTCTAGCAAAAACCCAGTTTATACAGAGAAAACTTTTTACATTTGCGGCTTTAACCGGTTGTACATCCTAAGCTGAGTGCAGAATGGTGCAGCAGGGAAGGCATTTCACCATATGTGTACAGCAGAAGATGGCTTTGGCACAGCAATTCAGATGACGCCATCAACTAACAACTGACACCGTCACTAACAACTGACAGCCACCGGCAGCATCCACAATTGGATATAACTCTCAATACAGGTGTTTAACCCCTTAGATTGAGATCATGGTACCTTAGTGGTTGATAAAAAGGGTATCTCCTAACCATCAGACTGCCCTGTAGACCTGACCTCCTGACAAAGCCTATGTTGCGAAACACGTGGTGAGCTGTGCAGTGTGGTTCGCGGGTTTACTCTGTGACGGCCATGTCTCTGAGTAATATATTTTTGCCATTATGAGGTTGTTTGATGTGTTGTAATATTGCTATCTCTGCTCTGTTGCAGACAGGGGATCAAGCAAGAGCCGAAGAGCTGTTGAAAAGGCAGTAATGGTGTCTGTACTGTCCAGAGGAGTCTCACATGGGTATGGTCCAGGATGTGAGTACAGTGAGTACACCATGGTCGCAAAGGTCACCAGGGAAGTTCAGGGTCCTGTTGGGGTCTGTTTAGAGCAGAACCCTGGAAGGCTGGAGATGATATGCCGCTTTGAGTTATTATGTGCCCCAAAGTGGAACAATAAAAACTTCAATTCATCCCCTTTAGTAAAACTATAGAGGCTTCTTAGGTCCCAGTGGTGACCAAGCCCAGAAGTCAAGGGGGCCCACATATTACTCTGAACATGCTTGGGCTGGATAAACTTCTTTGATCTCCTTTGTGATTTCCTTTGATGGTTGAAGTCTGTGCATTGTATATTTATGACCCCTGCCTTCTGGTGCACTGGAGTGAACATTTATGAAACACAGCCTTCCAGTGTTAGAAAGGGAAAAAAATAATCCTTTCATGACAAAAATAGCAGTTGATCAGCAGCATATACTCAAGGAGGGATTCTGTTGGGAGGCTGTGGGACAAAAGGGGAAATTATTATTATCCAGGGGCACCAACAAGTAATAGGAATGTTGAGTAGCTTCATGGCGGTCTGGGCACAGATAGAGGAGGAAAGGGAAATGCAAATACTGCTAAAATATAAAGATGGAATGTGACTGATGGTTGTGAGGAAATGTTACACAGAGGAGACCAAGCTGAGCTTTTGCTCATTCTGCAAAAAATAAGCCTTCATATTGCTCCATTGATGGAAAAACAAAAAGTTAAGGCCCTCAGAAAATGGTGACACAGAAACTTGATTTTTTTTTTTTTAATTTGCTTTATTATGTAAAAATATTAAAATGTAAATATCATGGGGCAGATTTATTATGCCATGTACACCAGTGACAGCCAGGGGAAGGATCTGCCGGTCAATTCATTTGTATTGATAGGCAGCTCCTGCTAAGACTCTTAACACTTTCCTGATGTGAAATATCACACTAGCAGATAAAGGGGTTATCTGGCCTAAAATTGTATTTATTAATTAGGCCGGGGGTGGTGAAAAAATAAAAGAAAACCATACGCGTGGTCCTTTCCTCCAGCTCCATTGTTGTCTTCCGGCAGAGGAATCCGCCCCACATGACAGCTGAGGCCAATCAGCGGCCTCAAGAAGGGAACAGGAGACAGCACTACCTGTGACTTCCCCGGTTCCTTTCCTGAGGCCGCTGATTGGCCTCAGCAGTCAAGTGACCACTGAGGCCAATCAGCAGCATCAAGAAGGGAACGGGGGAAGAGATCCAGAACATCACAGCCGGTGAGAAATTCATGAACAAGTAGGCAGCCGACCAGACCGCCCTGGAAGGACAACGGAGCATCGGGGACAGGTGAGTATGTTTTGTTTTTTTTCACCTCCCCCGGCCTAATTAGAAAATATTATTTATCCTGGGCAACCTCCTTATCTAATGCTAAATCTGTATGTTTTGTACTGCCACAAGTGTCAGAGTAAAGTTAACATGTCATTTATACTACAAGGTGAATATCATAAAAATGAAGCCCAAACAACAGCCTGGTCTAAAATTAGTCTTAAAAAAAAGCTTTATTTCCTCTGCACACAATCAAAATTATTACTTCTTATTATAACCCTAAATGAGATACCTTAAGGGGTGTAGTTTTCAAAATTGTGTCAGTTCTCAGAAGTTTCCAATGTACTGATACCTTAAGCAGTTTGTGAAAGAGACATGGTGCCCTACATTGTTCCCAATTTAAAACTACATATGGGGGTTATCTTAGAATAAAAATCACCCAACTATTTATTACACAATTTCTTCTATTATACCCCCTGAAAATGAAAAAAAATGGGGCTAAAGTAGCATATTATTGGAAAAAAATAAAAATTTTCATAAATTATATGAAACACATGTGGGGTGTTTCAAAGCAATTTCTATAGCTTTAGATAAATTCCTTTAGGGGTGTAGTTTCCAAAATGTCACTTTTAGTGGTCTTTGCTATATTGGTACATTAAGGGCTCTGCAAATGTGACATGGCACCCAAAAACCACATCAGCAAAATCTGCCATGGGCTGAGCTATGACACCAAGCACAGTCACTGCACAAATGTAAGGTTCTTTGCTTGTTAAGTACTGAAGAGGCTGGAGCGTTCACCTGGATCGGTCAGGGGCTGTGAAGCTGGATCCCTGCCAACCATTAATTTATGATCTATGCTAAGGATATGTCATCAATTATTTAGCCTGGAAAACCCCTTAAAATGTCCCATTAACTGACAGTGATCTCTAAGGGATTAGAAAGCCACAGTCTGTGTTATCACACTAGCCCTAGGCAGTGAGAGCCTGTCAGTTAGAGTCACTAGCCATTGCAGATGCCATATATGTTATGTCATTCTATGTTAAGGGGTTAGGTATGGCCTCAGGTATCTGAATTCATTTACTGTTCTGGTCTCTGAATTAATTTTGGAGCCTAAAAGTTTGCCACTGGGTGCAATATTTTCTATTTATGCCCCTGCTTCCATCTCTATCCACATCCTCGGGAACTATTATTTTGGCAGTATTAGTAAATATTTGGGGGCACTTGATTGGTGGTAGTAGCAGGATGATGGAATTCCTATATACAGCGGGTGACATACGAACACATCACCAATTTTCTAAGTACATCTTTTTCTAAAGGTGATATTGACATGAGATTCTCAGCCAGAGGCGTAGCTAGCGGGGGGTCAGAGAGGGCGACGGCCCCGGGCCCAGTGAGAAGGTGGGGGTCCACTAACGGTATCAAAAGATTTCTACCTACATCTGCTGCTCAGCGCTACACATCCTAGACTGGTTCCTCACTCCCTGGCTGAGGAAGACATATTAACCGAGTGAGGAACCAGCCCAAGATGTGTAGCGCTGAGCAGCGCACGTTGCTGACTGTTACAGCGCTTACTTCTCCTGCTCACCACTTACTGGCTGACTGAGGCTGAGCAGGGAACGATACCTGCAACTGATTAGAGCAGAGCGTCAGCACGTGACGCGCAGCGCACCGAAACTCCGCCCCCTGGTCCCTGCCTGTGCTCTATGTGCTAACAGATACTGCAGAAAGTAGCAACAGGTCGTTCTGCAGGGTGTCCTCCACATCAGGGTCCTTCTAGGCCAAGCTGCAGTTTCAAAAGTGGTCAGTACTAAGTTTAATAGGCTGTATTTGTGATCTTAACAGTGTCCCTTTTCAGCACTTTTAAAAGAGTTGTTTAGTTTTGAAGATATTTAATACTGATGACCTCTCCATAGGAGAAGTCATCAGTATCAGATAGGTCAGGTGACAGTGAATCCCAAAACTGAACCCTACAGTCAGAGGTGTAGCTAGCGGGGGGGGCAGAGGGGACGGCTGCCCCGGGCCCACTGAATCTTTGGGGGCCCACCCCGGGGCCGCCATTAATACATCCTTTATTTCTAACTAGATCGGTGTCTGCAGACACCGATCTAGTTACAATGCGTCCTGGTGCTTAACTGTCTTCTAAACCGCAAGCCAATACAGGCCTGCGGTTTACAAGACGCTGAGACCACAGACGGATGTCTGCTTCTCAGCACGGGCGGCACGAGGACGTCATAACATCGCGCCACCCGCGCTCAGACACAGACGTCTTGTGCGTGGACAGGGAGGAAGCGACGGCAGCTCCATTCATCATCATCGCAAGTAGGTGAGTGACTTTTTTTTTGTGGGTATATTAATAGTATAAGGGGTGGTTAGGAGGGGGAAATATAACTATAAGGGAGGATTCATTAGGGGGTATTATGACAATGGGGGGGGTCATTTATATAAGGGTTATTGGAGGGTATTATTAATACAAGGGGGAGGTTAGTTATATAAGGAGCCATTAGGGGGCATCATTTATATTAGGAGGCATTATGAACATAAGGGGGTGGTCATTGATATAAGGGGTCATTAGGGGTGCATTATTTATGTCAGGGGGAATCAGGGGCATAATATGAGGGTCAATTTAATTTACTGAAAGTGGCACTTGGGCTTTATTAAGACTAAGGCCCCACGTAGCGGGCTGCAGGAAAAACCATGGCGGTAACATTGTGGTTTTTCCCGCAGCGCTTTTCACAGAAGGTCCGCAGAGGTTTACTCTGTGGACTTTCTGTTTTCAATACACCTATATGGAAACCGCCAGAGTTTCTGTAGGTATAATTGACATGCTGCGATTTCCAAAACCGCAACATTTTTGGAAATCGCAGTGTGTCTGCTGCACATATTTTTCCGCAATGTGTGTATGGGATTTGCTAGAATGCCACGGTTTTTTTCTGTGGATTTTCGCCACAAGGGGCCACATCCCATCCCCACTTTGCAGTAAAATATGCGCAGCAGAAACGCTGCAATTTCCAAAACAGTTGCAGTTTTGGAAATCGCAGCATGTCAATTATACCTACTGAAACGCTGGCGGTTTCCCTATAGATATAATTGAAGCAGAAAGTCCGCAGAGGAAACCTCTGTGAACTTTCTGTGGAAAGTGCTGCAGGAAAAACCGCGATGCGTCTCTGCCGCGTTTTTTCCCACAGCTGTTTTTTGCTGTGGGACGCCACGTGGGGCCTTGGCCTTAAGGTGTTTTCCAGCTCATTTTTATTGATGTTCTATCCTCAGAATAAAACATCAATAAGAGATAAGTGACTCCCCACTGATCAGCTGTATGAAGGGACTATGGCGCCTGTTTATATCACTCGCTGTTTGTTTATAGTGACCGTGTGATGTCATTCCAGCCTTGTCACATATACGTGTATAGGACGAGGCTGTAGTTACATTACATGGCCGCTATGAAAAGAATGACACTATGTAAATAGAGAAGGGGTCACGGCGCTTACACAGGTATCACGGTTCATTCAAACAGCTGATCCTGGGGGTCCCGGGTATTGGAACCCCAATAATTTTTTTTTTCCCATGTTTTTTTTTTTTCCCTTTTCAATTAGAAAACACCTGGGACATTATTAATAAGGGGCACTATTTAAATGGGGTGCACAGGGAAGTTATTAATTTAAAGATGCACTTGGGGGTATTATTCATTATGGGGGGTTATATTATATATTTTATAATTGGGGGTAGCAGCAGGATGGGGGCTTTGTATAGGTGAGGACAATGTGGGTCAGGTGCCTGGAAAAGTGAGGAGCCAAAGATGTCTGTGTTGCAAACTTTACAGAGACTGGAAGAAGTGGTCATGGCCGTTCGGATGAAAGAGACGGGGAATGTGAAGGATTAGTCAAAGATGTCACCGGTAAGTCACAAAATGTTACTGTCCTGTATTCACCTAAATTGTCTGCAGAGCCCTGTGTAGAGCTGCTATATACCACTATACGCTCACCATATACTGATAGTATCAGTATACAAACATGTCCAAGTTGGGGGCCCACTTGGACATGTTCGCCCCCCTGTGCTGAACCCCTAGCTACGCCTCTGATTCTCACCAGATGTCAGTAACAACCCATCCAATCCACGCAGGAAAAGAAATCAAACCATAGATGTCCATAAATTATATGTAATAATGAGAAATGACCCAGGGAAAAAGTATTAAACACGCTTACTGAAATTTATTTAATACTTCACACAAAAGCCTCCTTCTGTAAGGAGAAACTAGTCGCATGCATTGCTTAGGTGTGGTTTTGGCCCCTTCTTCCACACAAACACTCTTCACATCCTGAAGGTTCGGGGAGCTCCTTCTATGAACTCTGAGCTTTAGTTCCTTCCATAGATTTTCTATTGGATTGACGTTAGGTTATTGGCGCGGCCATTCTAGAGCTTTATTTTCTTTTTCTGAAACCAATTGAGACTTCCTTGGCTGTGTGTTTGGGAGCATTGTCTTGCTGAAATGTCCACCCTCATTTCATCTTCATCATCGTGGTAGTCGGCAGCAGATTTTTATCATTGACATTTGTCAATTTATCCTTCCTTCAATGATATGAAGTTTGCCAGTGTCGCATGCCGAAAACAGCCCCAAACCATGAAATTCCCTCCTCCAAACTTCACTGTTGCTCTGGTGTTTTTGGAGTGATATGCAATGCCTTTTGACCTCCAAACATGGTGTGTAATATGGCTTCCAAAGAGCTCAAATTTGGTCTCATCTGACCAGACTATATTCTCCCAGTATTTCACAGGCTTGTCTTGGACATGCTTTTTGTTCAGCAATGGAGTCTTGAGGGCATTACTTATTGTTTTCTTTGAAACAATTGTACCTGTTGATTCCAGGTATTTCAGTAGCTCTCCACAGATGGCCCTTGGCTCTTGGACAACTCTTCTGATAATTCTTTTCACTACTTTGTCACTGAAATCTTGCGAGAGCACTTGGCGGTGGCAGGTTTATGGTGAAATTATGTTCTTTCCACTTCCAGATTATGTCCCCCAACAGTGCTCACTGGAATCTTCAGTAGCTTAGAAATTCTTCTGTAACCAATGCCATCAGTATGTTTTGTAACAATAAGGTTGTGAAGGTCTTGAGACAGCTCTATTTTTCCAAATAAAATGGTGATGCCTTTTCATGCAAGTATGTAGAGACATAGTTCATACTTTTGTTCCCGGATAACCATGGCTAAGTTTATGCTTGCATATCTTGCACATTACTATGGATTCATTATTTGGCAATGTAGAAAAAAAATTTCCACACGAGATGACTGCTAACACCAGTAGTGCTAGAGCTTTCCCTAGGTCTGTCCTGGGCAAACTTATGATGTTGGGGCTGTGCATTGACTGGAATCATTACTATCACCATTGCCACAACCTTCTTCGTCTGATGTGACCTTGTCACCCTAATGGAGTTGCCAGATCCTATCCAAAAAAAAAAATCATCGGCAATGTCATCATCTTCCCCGCTTTTTCTGACTCATCATGTGCATGGGATTCCACATCCAGATTTTGCCCAAGCTCCCCTACCAGGTGTAAAACATCTCCATTTTCAGAATCAGTGGGGGTCTCAGTGCTCACACCTCCTCTGATCAACTATTTATTCTCTATCCTTTGGATAGAAGATAAATATGCTTTGTGGCATACATAGTTACATAGTAGATGAGGTTGGATGAAGACATCAGTCCATCAAGTCCAACCTATAACCCTACAGTCCCCTACAGTGTTGATCCAGAGGAAGGCAAAAAACCCCATGAGGCTTATGCCAATTGCCCCATTACAGGGGGAAAAAAAATCCTTCCCGACTCCAACCTGGCAATCAGTATAACCCTGGATCAACGTGTCCTTAAAATCTAGAACCCATAACCTGTAATGTTGCTCTTTTCAAGAAAGGCATCCAGGCCCTCTTTGAACTTGTTCAATGAATCCACCATCACCACTTCCTGGGGCAGAGAGTTCCTTAGCCTTGTTATTCTTACTGTAAAGAATCCTGTTCTATGTTTCTGGTGAAACTTTCTCTCCTCCGGACGTAGAGGATGTCCCCTTGTCACTGTCACTGGCCTAGGAGTAAAAAGATCATTAGAAAGTTCTTTGTGCTGAACCTTCATGTATTTGAACATTGTTATTAGATCTCCCCGTAGACGTCTTTTCTCTAAACTGAATAACCCCAAGTTTGTTAATCTATCGTTGTACTCCAATCCACCCAATCCCCCAATAATTTTGGTTGCCCTTCTTTGCACTCTTTCTAGTTCGATTATGTATTTCTTGTATACTGGGGCCTAGAATTGTGCACAATAGTCTAAGTGTGGCCGTACCAGTGATTTGTATAGAGGCATAACTATGTTCTTGTTATGAGAATCTATACCTCTTTTGATGCATCCCATAATTTTATTTGCCTTGGCAGCAACTGCCTGGCACTGGTCACTAAAGGTAAGCTTACTGTCCACCAAAATCCCCAAGTCTTTTTCATTGGCAGTCTTACCCAGTAATTTACTAATAAGTACATAATCATACATTTTATTTCATCAACCAAAGTGCCAAACCTTAAATTTGTCAACTTTAAACTTCATTTGTAAAGTCTCGGCCCATGCTTCCAGCTTCCTTAGATCCCCTTGTAATATTCTACTATCCTCCTCATTTTTACCTTACAAAGTTTAGTATCATTTGCATATATGGACACCCTGCTTTGTAAATCGTCTACCAGGTCATTAATAAAGATATTAAACAGGAGAGGGCCCAATACTGACCCCTGTGGCACCCCACTGGTGGCTGTGACCCAGTCTGAATATTGGCCATTAACAAGTACCCTCTGTTTCCTATCAGTGAGCCAGTTGCGAACTAATATGCATATGTTTTCCCCCAGTCCCAACATTCATTTGGCATACCAACCTTTTATGTGGTACAGTATCAAAAGCCTTTGAAAAGTCCAGATACACCACGTCCACTCATTACCCATGTCTAATCTAGAACTGACCTCTTCATAGAAGCTGATCAGATTAGTCTGATAGGACCGATTCCTCATAAAACCATGCTGATTGGGTGTTATAAGATTATTTACATTGAGATACTCCAGGATAGCAACTCTTAGAAAGCTCTCAAATATCTTACCCACCACAGCAGTCAAACTTACTGGCCTATAGTTTCCAGGCTCATTTTCAGACCCCTTTTTGAAAATTGGCACCACATTTGCTATGCGCAAATCCTGTGGAACAGACCCAGTCATTACTGAATCCTTAAATATTAGAAAGGGGCCGACTATCATTGTGCATAATTCCCTTAGAACTCAAGGGTGTATGCCATCTGGACCTGGCGATTTCTCTATTTTAGTGTTTTGAAGGAGGCACCACACTTCCTCCTGGATTAAACAGGTGACATTTAATTGAGAGTTAACATTACCCCTAATCATGTTGCTGGTCATTGGATTTTCTTGTGTAAACACCATAGAAAAGAAGACATTTATTAGTTGTGCTTTTTCCTCATCCTCCTCCACCATTACACCCAGATTATTTTTGAGAGGGCCCACATTGTCAGTTTTTATTCTCTTATTATTTATGTACAGTGATTGAAGAATAATTTTGGATTATTTTTACTTTCCTTGGCAATTTTTCTCTCAGCCTCGATCTTCGCCTCCTTTATTTGTCCTTTACACAATTTATTTTTCTCCTTTATAGTTTTTTAATGCTGTGTCACTACTTTCTTGTTTTAGCACTTTAAATGCTTCCCTTTTATCCCTCATTGCGCTCCTTACCACTTTAGTTAGGCATATTGGTTTTCTATGATTTCTGGCCCACTTATTCCCATAAGGAATATGTTTTTTAGTGGTCCTATTTAGAAGGCTTTTAAAAATGTCCCATTTTGTTTGTGTTCCGGTCACTTTGAGGACATTGTCCCAGTTTATACTGCTAAGCTCCTCTCTCAGCTGGTTAAAATTGGCCTTCCTGAAGTTTAGTGTTTTTGTACCCCCTCTACTGAACATCTTTTTAATTTGTACAAGAAAACTTATTATGTTATGGTCACTATTACCTAGATGACCCTCAACCTCCACTTTTGACAATGTGTCACGTTCATTTGTTAAAATTAAAAGTCTAAATTTAAAAGTGCCTCACCTCTTGTTGGGTCCTGCACTAGTTGCGATAGGTAATTGTCTTTTATTACTGATAAAAACCTGTTCCCTTTGTCGGACCTGCAGCTTTCTGCCTTCCAGTTGATCCCTGGGTAGTTGAAATCCCCCATGATAATGACTTTATTATGCTTTGCAGTCTCATCTATTTGTTTTATTAGTACATTTTCAGCTTCTTCCATTATATTTGGGGATTTATAACAAACCCCTATCAGTATTTTATTATTCTTTGTTCCTCCCTTAATTTCCACCCATAAGGACTCCACATATTCTGTAAAGTGCTGCAGAATATGATGGTGCTATACAAGTAAGCATAATTAATAAATAAACATATTCATTTTCCTCCCAGATGTCCTCACGCAGGACTGGCTTAAGGCAGGATTTTACATATAAGCGAACCCCTC
The DNA here is from genome assembly GCA_947044405.1 of Leptodactylus fallax. NCBI lineage: Eukaryota > Metazoa > Chordata > Amphibia > Anura > Leptodactylidae > Leptodactylus > Leptodactylus fallax. The sequence goes on along the minus strand of CAMRHE010001038.1, from coordinate 162,118 downwards.
CCCCTTTCCTATTGGTACGCTCCTTTCTAAACATACTGTACCCCTGTATATTTACAGCCCAGTCATAGCTAGAGTCCAGCCATGTCTCACTTATCCCCACTATGTCATTATTTCCTCCAAAATTATCACTTCTAGTTCCTCCATCTTGTTAGTGAGACTTCTGGCATTAGTATGCATAAATTTTATGGATTTATCTTTATCCCTACTCTTCCACTGCCTACTGACTGTTCTAACCCCACCCCCCGCTCCACCCCCAGTTACATTATTTAGCCCTCTTTCCATTTCTACACTATCTTGCCCTCTACATCTGTTACCCTCCCCTCCAGTCCCTAGTTTACTCTCCTTCAACCGTCTAGCCATCTTCTCCCCCAGCACAGCTGCACCCTCTCCATTGAGATACAACCTGTAGTCCACAGCAAAGTTGGCCCAGTTCTCCAGGAACCCAAACCCCTCCTTCCTACACCAGCTCTTGAGCCACTTGTTTATCTCCCTAATCTCCCGCTGCCTTTCTTGGGTGGCTTGCGGTACAGGTAGCATTTCTGAAAATACAACCTTGGAGGTCCTTGCCTTCAGCTTGCCCCCTAGATCCCTGAAATAATTTTTAAGGACCTTCCACCTACCACTAGCTTTGTCATTTGTGCCAATGTGCACCATGACCACTGGATCCACACCAGCTCCACCTAGTAATCTATCGACCTGATCCACGATGTGTCAAACTTAAGCGCCAGGAAGGCAACACACCGTACGACGATCCCGGTCTTTGTGACAGATTGCCCTGTCTGTTCCCCTAATAATTGAATCCCCCACTACCAGCACCTGTCTAGGCTTCTCTGCACTCCTATCCCCCTTCTTACTGGAGCAGACATTCCCCTGGCGGTCAGAGGAAGTGTCTTGCTGCAGCAGTGTTACCCCTGTACTAACATCCCCCTCATCTGCCAATTTAGCAATCTTGTTGGGGTGTGCCAGTTCAGGGCTAACTTCCCTGGCACTCTTCCCTCTACCCTGCTGCTTTCTAACTGTCACCCAGCTAGCTGCCTCATGTTCCTGCACCTCCATGCTACCATCCCCCTCTGCGCTTACCCCAGCGAGTTCCTGCTCTGTGAGCAACAAATTCCTTTCCAAGTTATCAATGGATCTTAGTCTTGCAATTTGCTCATTTAGATCCATGATCTGGGCTTCCAAATGTGCAACGTGCTTACATCTTGCACAGCAGTATGCCCCCTCAAGTGGCTGCTCAAGCAGAGAATACATGCTGCAAGATGTATACTGGACCACATTGGTAAGAATGGAGCACATCTTACCTGATGGGGATTTTTTTTTTGTAAAGTCCAAGAATCTAAACTCACTTAATCTTGAGTCACACTTAAATCAAAACCACACTTGGAATCAAAACACACTCGCTTTATACTTAGCTTTTTAAAGCTGCTCCAAGTTGCAGAAAAAGCTGCCACTGATTCCTCTGGTTGCAAAGGCATAACCCCTTTAATTTCTATGTGATTACTACAGTATGGTTTTTTCATGTTATATCATTCCTGGTGAAGAGACCTAATGTAAATTGTCTTTCAATTGTCATCATCTTTTTTTAGCTGAAAGGTATCAATAGCTGATGACTTAATTTTTATCTCATTGTTGCAATAGCTAATGTGAAGGTAGTTTTTGAATAATGTTGCATCTGGGCATGAGACCAAAAATGAACATGTATGCAGTAGTTCTGGGTTTGTGACAAAGCTGGAGGAGCTTGTGTACAGTCATGGCCAAAAGTTTTGAGAATGACACAAATATTATATTTTCACATGATCTGCTGCCCTCTGGTTTTTATGTGTGTTTGTCAGATGTTTTTATCACATACAGAAATATAATTGCATTCATATTATGAGTAACAGAAGCTTATATTGACAGTTAGAATGAGTTAATGCAGCAAGTCAATATTTGCAGTGTTGACCCTTCTTCTTCAGAACCTCTGCAATTCTCCCTGGCATGCTCTCAATCAACTTCTGGACCAAATCCTGACTGATAGCAGTCCATTCTTGCAGAATCAATGCTTTAATTTTGTCTGAATTTGTTGGTTTTTGTTTGTCCACCCGTCTCATGATGATTGCCCACAAGTTCTCAATGGGATTAAGATCTGGGGAGTTTCCAGGCCATGGACCCAAAATCTCTATGTTTTGTTCCATGAGCCATTTAGTTATCACCTTTGCTTTATGGCAAGGTGCTCCATCATGCTGGAAAAGGCATTGTTGAGCGCCAAACTGCTCTTGGACGGTTGGGAGAAGTTGCTCTTGGAGGACATTCTGGTACCATTCTTTATTCATGGCTGTGTTTTTAGGCAAGACTGTGAGAGAGCCGATTCCCTTGGCTGAGAAGCAACCCCACACATGAATGGTTTCAGGATGCTTTACAGTTGGCATGAGACAAGACTGGTGGTAGTGCTCACCTCTTCTTCTCTGAATAAGCTGTTTTCCAGATGTTCCAAACAATCGAAAAGGGAATTCATCAGAGAAAATGACTTTACCCCAGTCCTCAGCAGTCCACTCCCTGTACCTTTTGCAGAATATCAGTCTGTCCCTGATGTTTTTTCTGGAGAGAAGTGGCTTCTTTGCTGCCCTCCTTGAGACCAGGCCTTGCTCCAAGAGTCTCCGCCTCACAGTGCGTGCAGATGCACTCACACCTGCCTGCTGCCATTCCTCAGCAAGCTCTGCACTGCTGGTAGCCCGATCCAGCAGCTGAAACACTTTTAAGAGACGGTCCTGCCGCTTGCTGGTCTTTCTTGGGCACCCTGGAGCCTTTTTGGCACCAATGGAACCTCTCTCCTTGAAGTTCTTGATGATGCGATAGATTGTTGACTGAGGTGCAATCTTTCTAGCTGCAATACTCTTCCCATTTAGGCCATTTTTGTGCAGTGCAATGATGACTGCACGAGTTTCTTTAGAGATAACCATGGTTAACAGAAGAGAAACAATGATGGCAAACACCAGCCTCCTTTTAAAGTGTCCAGCGGTGTCATTCTTACTTAATCATGACAGATTGATCTCCAGCCCTGTCCTCATCAACACCCACACCTGTGTTAATGGAGCAATCACTGAAACGATGTTAGGTGGTCCTTTTAAGGCAGGGCTGCAATGATGTTGAAATGTGTTTTGGGGGATAAAGTTCATTTTCTAGGCAAATATTGACTTTGCAAGTAATTGCTGTTAAGCTGATCACTCTTTATAACATTCTGGAGTATATGCAAATTGCCATTAGAAAAACTGAAGCAGTAGACTTTGTAAAAATTAATATTTGTATCATTCTCAAAACTTTTGGCCATGACTGTAGGTTATCGTCATTGTACTAGTAGTGCTAATGTGCTCATTTTAGTATCTGAGTTACAGGCATATTAGTTTATCAGTCAGTATTGTTTATTCAAATTTGTCCACAAACTTTAAAAAGTCCAGTATCTACATCTTTATCTTTCTTTGTTTGGTTACTAATAGAATAGCCCCCCAAACCTCCTTATTTCTCAGACTGTAGACCAGAGGATTTAACATCGGAACCACAACCAGATAAAGCATTGATAGTAACATGTCCTGTTCTTTAGAGTCTTCAGATTCAGGTTTCATGTACAAGAATATACTTGGTCCATAGAATAATATAACTGTGATGAGGTGGGAGGCGCAGCTGGAGAAAGCTTTCATACGTCCTGCCGAGGAACGGATCTTCAATATGGCGGAGAAGATATAAATATAAGAGATAATAGTGAGCAGGAATTGTACAAGGGGAATAATGATGACTTCAGAGATCATAAAAACCTTCCTGCTTGTGATATCTGAAGAAGAAAGAGCGATCACTGAATTCAGATCACAGAAAAAATGATTGATATCATGAGAATAACAATATTGTAATACACATGTAAGCAATGTATGTGACAGAGAATTTAGAGCACCAACTATCCACGTGGAGGCCGCCATTACAATGTAGACATTCTTTCTCATTATTGTGTAATATTGTAAGGGCTTACATATTGCCACATAGCGGTCATAGGCCATTGATGTCAGCGTGAAAATTTCACCATCAGCACATAAGATAAAGAAAAACATCTGGGTCATACAGCCAGGAAATGAAATCATGTGGTCTTTTATCAGAGTAATAGTAAGTAGCTTAGGGATACAGGAAGTTGTAGATGTCACATCTAGGATGGCGAGGTTACACAGGAAGAAATACATTGGAGTGTGTAATTTTGGCACCATACATACAAGATAAATTATTGTCAAATTTCCTAACAAGGCCATCAAATAAATTATTAAAATCCCCCAAAATAATCTAATTTGTGCTTCTGGGGGCATCAAGAAGGCGACAATGTAAAATTCATTTTCATAACTGCCATTTGGACAGTCATTCATCTTGGTCTGGAGATGGCTACAGATGTTTCCTTCTTTACCTTTTCTCTAGGCTTGACATGATGTGTGGTCTGGGATGACCAACTTTGGAAAAGAGTTGATTCTGCTATATGTGTCTATGTGAGGTCATCCATTAGTTTGTTATGGACTGAAGCCTGGAAGGTTGCAATAGTTTAACAAATTTATATTGTAAGAAATTGAAGCCCTGAATAAATTGGGGACATGTCTGTAGATATAATGTAATAGAAGAAGACCAGTACTTGGAGCATTTCTTTAAGGTCTGAAGTGTAAGTCAAAGAAAATATACACTATTTTACAACTGTTCAATATTATATATGGTTCAATAGTTAAATGATAAAATACTGATAGCTGTGTCATCAGCAAGTTATAGGTAGTATTATATACAGAATTAACACACACACACAAAATCCTACAGCATGTCCAACAGGGGTCTACCGACAAATAAACTCAATGAGAATGGTCCGAAGGGTGACATTTAATTCACAGTTCAACAAGGCAACATTTTATCAAATGGAAGATGAGATGAGGCTGGTCACACATTTTACTTGCATATAGTATCTCATGGTTCCCATTCTCATGGGTGTGAAGTTTGGTCACAGTATTGAGGTTAGGAAAACATGGGTAGGTCTTCCAGGACAATGAGATGCAGTGCTCTTATGACTATCCCTTCCAGAGCTGAATTTATTGACAAATTAACAGCCTACAGAAGGGGAACATTAATGAAAAATATATTATACATGTGACACTGCCTTCATAAAATATTCCTACGTATACTGTATATACCATAAAAGCGACTTATGCATTCTAATACAATTCCTTAATGTTTATTGTATCAGCCATTGTTTCAATCTGGACACTCTAAAAACATTGTCAAATCTGTTTTCTGCAGGAGTCAGGAAGACAGCAAAATGGAGAGTGTATTCAGTGCTATGGTGATACAACTGTGAGCTGCGTAGCCATGTACAGTGGGGAAAAAAAGTACTTCGTCAGCCATCAATTGTGCAAGTTCTCCGACTTAAAAATTGACATCATAGGTAGACCTCAACTATGAGAGACAAAATGAGAAAACAAATCCAGAAAATCACATTGTCTGATTTTTTTAAGAATGTATTTGCAAATTATGATGGAAAATAAGTATTTGGTCAGCTACAAACAAGCAAGATTTCTGGCTCTCACAGACCTATAACTTCTTCTTTAAGAGGCTCCTCTGTCCTCCACTCATTACCTGTAGTAATGGCTCCTGCTTGACATTGTTATCAGTATAAAAGACACCTGTCCACAACCTCAAACGGTCACACTCCAAACTCCACTATGGTGAAGACCAAAGAGCTGTGGAAGGACACCAGGAACAAAATTGTAGACCTGCACCAGGCTGGGAAGACTGAATCTGCAATAGGCAAGCAGCTTGGAGTGAAGAAATCAACTGTGGGAGCAATAATTAGAAAATGGAAGACATACAAGACCACTGATAATCTCCCTCGATCTCCCACACAAGATTTCACCCCGTGGGGTCAAAATGATCACAAGGACAGTGAGCAAAAATCCCAGAACCACACGGGGGGACCTAGTGAATGACCTGCAGAAAGCTGGGACTAACGTAACAAAGGCTACCGTCAGTAACACACTACACCGCCAGGAACTCAGATCCTGCAGTGCCAGACGTGTCCCCCTGCTTAAGCCAGTACATACCCGGGCCCATCTGAAGTTTGCTAGAGAGCATTTGGATGTTCCAGAAGAGTATTGGGAGAATGTCATATGGTCAGATGAAACCAAAGTAGAAGTGTTTGGTAGAAACACAACTCGTCGTGTTTGGAGGAGAGTGAATGCTGAGTTGAATCCAAAGAACACCATACCTACTGTGAAGCATGGGGGTGGCAACATCATGCTTTGGGGACTGTTTCTCTGCAAAGGGACCAGGACGACTGATCCATGTACATGAAAGAGTGAATGGGGCCATGTATTGTGAGATTTTGAGTGCAAACCTCCTTCCATCAGCAAGGGCATTGAAGATGAAACGTGGCTCGGTCTTTCAGCATGACAATGATCCCAAGCACACCGCCAGGGCAACGAAGGAGCGGCTTAGTAAGAAGCATTTCAAGGTCCTGGAGTGGCCTAGCCAGTCTCCAGATCTGAACCCCATAGAAAACCTTTGGAGGGAGTTGAAAGTCCGTGTTGCCCAGCGACAGCCCCAAAATATTCTTGCTCTAGAGGAGATCTGCATGGAGGAATGGGCCAACATACCCGCAACAGTGTGTGCCAACCTTGTGAAGACTTACAGAAAATGTTTTACCTCTGTCATTGCCAACAAAGGATATATAACAAAGTATTGAGATGAACTTTTGTTATTGACCAAATACTTATTTTCCACCATAATTTGCAAATAAATTCTTTAAAAAGCAGGCAATGTGATTTTCTGGATTTTTTTTTTTTTCATTTTGTCTCCCATAGTTGAGGTCTACCTATGATGACAATTACAGGCCTCTCTCATCTTTTTAAGTGGGAGAACTTGCACAATTGGTGGCTGACTAAATACTTTTTTTTTCCCCACTGTATAATGCTACTAAAAGTCAGCCAAGCAGATGCCAAGCGTCAACTCCAATTCCTAACCCTGAAGCGGGAGACGAAATCCCATCCCATGCAAGAGACCGTGATCGCGCTGGGCAGTACTGTCAGTGACCGACTGCTCCACCCTAGGTGTGAGAAGGAGCGCTATCGGAAGTCTTTCCTCCCCACCGCGGTTAGGCTGTACAACCAACACCGACCTAAGCGGAGATCAATACACACAGAGAACTGAAATATCTTTCTGCCTGTTAAATTCCCCCCCCCCCCCCTCTGCTACTTCCTATCTGTCTGTCTGCTATTAATGTAATGCCTCTCACCTTGGAACATTCCTGTACATGTTGTATTTGTATTTGTATCTGCTTATCTTTGCTGCTGTAACACACTGAATTTCCCCATTGTGGGACTATTAAAGGGCTATTATTATTATTATTGACTATTATTATTATTTGGATGAACATTCAGATTAGAAGGTTAAAGATTTTGGATGTCCTGGGACATTTGGAAATCTCTGGTTACATGAATAATGTTACATACACTATAGTATTGTACTAATACCATCAGTTCTGCTATTCATGTCTACAGTCTTCTTATTGTGTAATAAATAATAAATCACTAATAAAAAAAATACATTGAATTATTTGCTAGACTTAATGGCTATGTACAGTACAATTTTACAGCTATTTTTCTTCTATTGCTCCAGTGCATCTGAAGTGAAAAAATAAGCAAATTTCTAGCTATTCTACATTAAATATTAGTGAATGTGTTTCTTTGGCACGGACGACAAACTGAGCGTGTAACCCAATCCTGCCATCATACTCCCTATCATCTGTTTCCTACACACATACTATATATTTAAGAGATCAGAATGAAGTAGGAGACAAGTAGAAGACAGTATCCGATATTCTCCATAACCTGACACTGTGATCCATGCAGAGATTCAACCTTACTTAGTGATAAAGTCTACTACCCAATGTAACACCCCTATTCACAGAAATTGGTGCATACTTGCATTATATATAATATATTAGAAAACATACATCCAGATAGGTATAAAACCTGAATCGTATAATCCGAGGGAAAAATACAATTGATAGATGCAGATCAAATGTTGCTTTAGATACTATAGCGTCTCCTGTCAGTTCTGGTCTGACTCTCTGTCTCCTGTTTTATAGTGTGATCATCTAATGGGGATTTTTGTCCATTGAGATTTGATCTCCAATGTAAATGATAATTATATTGGAATAATTTGCCACTTTATTACTTCTACTCTGATATTTTCTCTTACATTTTCATGTATACATACATAACATCCACAATAGACACATGTAGCAGAGCTAACCTGAACTTTTGCAATCGGTTAAACTGCAGCAGAGTGACATCTTAGCAAAGAAGACAATAAAAACCAATTTAAAAAATTATTGACACATTTTTCAATGACTTTTCATTGGTTTTTGTTGTCTTCCTTCATTTGATCTCATGCTGCTGCAGATTAACCAATAGCAAAAATTGCATTGCAGGACCCAAATGGCAATTCATATCAATTGCCAGGCAGTGTCTACGTCCTTCATCCCCTCTCACCTATTCCCACCCTCTCTGCTATTGCCTACAGTAAAAAAAAAAAAAAAAAAAAAAAAAGAGATGATGATAATAAATCATAGCAGGGCAGCCGCCATTAATAGCAGTGGTGGCCACACTATGATCTATCCCTGTACTGTGATACATGGTTTGGCAGTGGACATTTTTTTAATTCATATTAGAGCCGTATCACTATTAGCGGCTGTGGCCCCACTATGATTTGACCCTTTGTCCACTTAAGTTTAGCACTAAAGCATCTGATGTCACAGAAAAGCGATAATAAGAACTGGTAGTTGTACTGCTATGGCCTAAATATGTTACCTGTAGAATGTGGCAAATGAGGCTGCTATGGGGCTTTTGCTTAGAAGGGCCCCAACAATACTGAATGGCACAAACCTGTACAGAACTTCCCTAACACTTCTTGTTCATATTGCCCTCCATCATAGTATACATCTAGGAATATGACTTCATAAAGATATATCTGAGCTCCATGTTCTCCTCCATATGTAATCTGCCGCAAATGGGATTAATGGAGGATGAAGGAAAACCATCAGGAAGATGAACATAAGGAAGAGAACAAGACCTCAGATTTGACCGGGAGATGACTCCATAACACACACTGACTCATTCAACAACACAGCTTTAGTTTAGTTTAGTGTTATTGTATTTTTTAGTATATATTTTCTGATGGGAAAGAAGGGTATGGGGGTTGAGGGCATGGGATTTGTGGGGTTGTGTCAGATGATTCTTACACAATTTTTCCAATAACTCTTTTCTTCATATTCTATTTACAAAGACATTTCAGGTCAAACTTCCTCTTCTTCTTGATGATGGTCTTCCTTTTCTTCGTCCTGTTCTTAACATTTTTCTTTTGCATACATTTACAAAGCTGTTTCAGACAATACTTTTTTTGTCTTCTTGCTGATTGTCTCTTTAGGTTTATTTATAATTAGAGTTATACCTCTAATGTCTCTTATACCAGGTACATTTGTCATATCAGTGATGACTGCTTGAACAACTGCAATGGAAATGGAAACCATCAGTATGCATGATATATAGCACAATCTATCACTATAAGAATATCAGCTTTACAATAACATAACAATACAGGCCTTCAGAAGTCACAAGCTGTCTCACTGCTACAATCTGATTTCCAGGGTTATAGAAGACTCCTCCAGTACAATATGAGGGATTGCCGGCTATGACAGGTAAACCTAAGCTCTGCCCATACCCCACTTATATGGTATTATATAGTAACTTTTACCTGGCGCCTTCACTATTACTTACTCTAGGTCTTCCATGTATTTGTGGAAACAGTGTTCTTTAATCTATTGGTAACTATAACACAGAGACTACCATAAACTGGTAGAGATGACAATATTCAGATACCCCTTGGAATATCTTCATGACCCCCTCTCCACTGCAGAGGGTAAGATATAAATGTGCAGTGTATACCAGCAGGAAGGATATGGTGTCCTAGTGTATATTACACCGTAACACAGCACCAGAAAAAAAGAGAGAATAGTTGATTATAGCACAGCCTGATCTAGCCCTGTATTACAGCCTGGCTGAAGTAGTTCCTGCCCCCCTTTAGGTCAGACAATAAAGTGTAACTCCATTTTATATAGCAGTTCCCTATAGAGAATAACATGATGTGTAGAGTAGATGAAGATGGAAACTCAATATAATTTAATGACTACAGTTTTCCTGACTATGTACATTGATGGCTCTTTTCTTGTGCCAGGAATCTTTTTTACTGCATCGTGCCTGCATGTATTTGTCCTGTATTTGCAGTACACTGTTCCTGGACCTCGGGTGTTTGTTTACTAATGTACAGTTACTCCTGGAAGAATGTAAATGAACCAGTAGTAATTATAATGGATTAAGAAAAAAGGCAGACTGCTCCTTATTGTGCATGAAGACGGCCTCAGAGAAATATAAAATGTTCTGCAGCCATAATGGAGATATTAACAGCAGAATAACTGATAGGACTTCATGTATGAAGGCTCCCAGGCCTGTTATCAGTACAATCATTAATGGCTTTCTATAATATATTAACTGAATTTTATAAGCTTTCTGGAGGGGGATAAAAAAAAAAAAATCATGGCATTGCTTTTTAATGTTTTGTTTTTACCGTTCACCTTACAGCATAAGTAACATGTTAACAATATTCAATGGCACAATAGCTAAATTATATTTTTTATGCTTTACTCATTTTGCAAAATAAAAACCCATAATGGGTAAAAAAAAAAAAAAAATCTAATGTTTTTCCATTGCCATCCTATAAGTGGTGTAGCATTTTTATTTTTCTGTCGACAGAGCTCACTAGGGCTTATTTTTTGTGAGACGAGCAGTACTTTTTATTGGTACCATTTTGGGTTATTTTGTGAGGTGAGATGGTAAAAAATATTACTTTTGGTTTTTTTTTGTTTTTTTTACACCATTCATTATTGCAGGATAAATGATGATTTTGTTTTATTGTAAACGTTCTACATGCCAAATAAGTATTTTTATTTATTTTTAAAAAAAATTTAAAACATATGTATATGGTAAAGTGTCATTTTATCTAAACTTTATTTTTTTTTCACTTTTTTTTACATTTTTTGTCACACTAGGGGACCCTGTCTTACTGTCATACACTACAATTCTTATGTCTAGCTGTTTATTGGGGCTGTCGGCCTAAGCAGATGCATAAACAGACAGCCTAACTAATTGATTTGATCATAACAAAAAGAAGTAGAGACAGAGCCTGGGTCACTGATCAGACCCCGGGTGTCCATGGAAACCAATTAGCACTCCCCAAAAGTGAATGGCGCAAGACAGCATTATCAAACACCTTACATGCCGTGGGCATGCTTGACCTCAGCATCTAGGGGTTACTACCCATAATCAAGCTATCTACATCTATGGAAGGATGATACATCAAGGTGTCAGCCATATGTTACAACTGACACCAGCTCTCCATGGTACCTGGTCAGCTCCGGAGAAGGGATCAGATACATGAAGTAATCGTGTGTCATATGCTGGGAATGGATTAATGAAACTTTTTTCATAAGTGTTTTAGAAATTTGACATCCTTTCCTTAAGGGTTACGAGTTGTAGGCTTTTGGTGAAAACAAGTCGATCCAGGGTTTTATATTATTTGCCAGGTTTGGAGTCAGAAAGAAATTTGCCTCCACTGGATTAATACTGTAGGGTATAGGTTGGACTTGATGCACTTGTGTCTTCAACATCTATTATGTTACTATGTTAATGTGATCATGTTTTTGAATTGTCTACATGCAGGAAGAGTCTTCAGTAGAAGGTCTTTGACTAAGGAAGAGAATAATGCAGTGTGAGCACATGTATAGTATGCTAAGAAAGATAGTGCTGGAGATTGCCAAGTATGATGAAGGAGCCTAGTCACCAACTATCCCCTGCAGCAATATGAGAGTAATATTATAGTAATATCACAGCAGAAAAGACAGCTGAACTAGAGATATAGAGCTTGTGTGTCCAGTATCAGAACCGGAGCACAGTTTAAAGGTTCCAGAAACAACCAGTGACAAGGGCACCTGGTGTAAAGTGTTACTATTTACACGAAGTATATAAACTGTATTGAATGCCAGCATCAAGGGGTCTGTTATATATACAGAAGATATTATCAATTCCCACAGTCACATTATTTTCATTCTGGACCTAGAGAGGTAGCAGTCACCAAATGAATGTTTGTTTCATGATTTGGTTATACTGTATGAAGAGTATGCGAAGGGGATCTCTTCTAATAGCGATATCTTTGGCTTTATACAACCTAGAACATTGGTTCTGAGTCATAAAAAAGCTGAAGTTTTCAGCTTTCAAGCACCTTCAATAATGTAGTTAGCTATGACGTACAGTACAGATCAAAAGTTTGGACACACCTTCTCATTCCAAGAGTTTTCTGTATTTTCATGACTATAAAAATTGTAGATTCACACTAAAGGCATCAAAACTATGAATTAACACATGTGGAATTATATACTTAACAAAAAAGTGTGAAACAACTGAAAATATGTCTTATATTCTAGGTTCTTCAAAGTAGCCACCTTTAGCTTTGATTACTGCTTTGCACACTCTTGGCATTCTCTTGATGAGCTTCAAGAGGTAGTCACCTGAAATGGTTTTCACTTCACAGGTGTGCCCTGTAAGGTTTAATAAGTGGGATTTCTTGCCTTATAAATGGGGTTGGGACCATCAGTTGTGTTGTTCAGAAGTCAGGTGGATACACAGCTGATAGTCCTACTGAATGGAGTGTTAGAATTTGTATTATGGCAAGAAAAAAGCAGCTAAGTAAAGAAAAACGAGTGGCCATCATTACTTTAAGAAATGAAGGTCAGTCAGTCCGAAAAATTGGGAAAACTTTGAAAGTGTCCCCAAGTGCAGTGGCCAAAACCATCAAGCACTACAAAGAAACTGGCTCACATGAGGACCGCCCCAGGAAAGGAAGACCAAGAGTCACCTCTGCTGCGGAGGATAAGTTCATCCGAGTCACCAGCCTCAGAAATCGCAGGTTAACAGCAGCTCAGATTAGAGACCAGGTTAATGCCACACAGAGTTCTAGCAGCAGACACATCTCTACAACAACTGTTAAGAGGAGACTGTGTGCAGCAGGCCTTCATGGTAAAATAGCTGCTAGGAAACCACTGCTAAGGACAGGCAACAAGCACAAGAGACTTGTTTGGGCTAAAGAACACAAGGAATGGACATTAGACCTGTGGAAATCTGTGCTTTGGTCTGATGAGTCCAAATTTGAGATCTTTGGTTCCAACCACCGTGTCTTTGCGCGACGCAGAAAAGGTCAACGAATGGACTCTACATGCCTGGTTCCCACCGTGAAGCATGGAGGAGGAGGTGTGATGGTGTGGGGGTGCTTTTCTGGTGACACTGTTGGGGATTTATTCAAAATTGAAGGAATACTGAACCAGCATGGTTACCACAGCATCTTGCAGCGGCATGCTATTCCATCCGGTTTGCGTTTAATTGGACCATCATTTATTTTTCAACAGGACAATGACCCCAAACACACCTCCAGACTGTGTAAGGGCTACTTGACCAAAAAGGAGAGTGATGGGGTGCTACGCAAGATGACCTGGCCTCCACAGTCACCAGACCTGAACCCAATCGAGATGGTTTTGGGTGAGCTGGACCGCAGAGTGAAGGCAAAAGGGCCAACAAGTGCTAAGCATCTCTGGGAACTCCTTCAAGACTGTTGGAAGACCATTTCAGGTGACTACCTCTTGAAGCTCATCAAGAGAATGCCAAGAGTGTGCAAAGCAGTAATCAAAGCAAAAGGTGGCTACTTTGAAGAACCTAGAATATAAGACATATTTTCAGTTGTTTCACACTTTTTTGTTAAGTATATAATTCCACATGTGTTAATTCATAGTTTTGATACCTTCAGTGTGAATCTACAATTTTTATAGTCATGAAAATACAGAAAATTCTTGGAATGAGAAGGTGTGTCCAAACTTTTGTTCTGTACTGTAAATGTAGATATCACCAGCTAAATACACAATCAGAAAAGTGAACTTTATATGCCATTTGACATGAAACGTTACAGGCCACATTAAATGGCGTGACAATATCTGAAACTTTAGACAATAGCAGTTATTGCAGTTTGTCTGCATAAAATGTGTCTATTATTTTAGTAAGTTGTCATCCCTGACACTAAATATGACAAAACATATCAAATAAAGATTGTGTCTCCATTGTCTAGTTCATTGGCTAGAGCTTTGTCTTTCTTTGTTTGGTTACCAATAAAATAGCCTGCCAAATCTCCTTATTTCTAAAACTGTAGACTAGAGGATTTAACATCGGAACCACAACCAGATAAAGCATTGACAGTAACATGTCCTGATCTTTACTATTTTCAGATTGAGGTTTCATGTACAAGAATATACAAGGCCCATAGAATAATATAACTGTGATGAGGTGGGAGGTGCAGCTGGAGAAAGCTTTCATACGTCCTGCCGAGGAACGGATCTTCAATATGGCGGAGAAGATAAAGACGTAAGAGACAATAGTGATCAGGAATTGTACAAGAGGAATAAGGATTGCTTCAGAGAATATAAAAATCTTCCTGCTTGTGATGTCTGAGGAGGAAAGAGCAACCACTGAATTCAGATCACAGTAGAAGGTATTGATATCATGTGAATTACAGAATTTTAATATGGCGGTAAGTATTGTGTGTGATAGAGAATTTAGAGCTCCAGTTATCCACGAGGAGGCCGCCATTACAATGTACATCATCTTTGTCATTATTGTGTAATATTGTAAGGGTTTACATATTGCCACATAGCGGTCATAGGCCATTGATGTGAGGAGGAAGACCTCACTCTCAGTACTAAAAATAAAGAAAAACATCTGGGTCATACAGCCAGAAAAGGAGATCCTGTGATCTTGGGTCAGTGTGATAGTAAGAAGCTTAGGGATAATTGTAGAGGTAGATGTTATATCTAGAATGGCGAGGTTACACAAGAAGAAATACATTGCTGTGTGTAATTTTTTTCACTGTACATACCAGAAAAATAATTATCAAATTTCCTAACACAACTATAATGTAAATGATCAAAATCCCTAAAAATAGCTTAAGTTGTCCCATTGGAGACATTGAGAAGGCGACAATGTAAAATTCATTCGGAGAGGTAGAATTTGGACAGTCATTCATGTTGTTGACCTGTAGATAGAAATGTGATATATATTTAGGAATATTTAGGTAGTGTCATCACTGACAACAACCTGACCATCAAGCAAAATCTTCACAACTTACCAAAATATGCAAACTGATTTAAAAAAAGATAAAGGAGCAGATAGAGGCATAAAAAGGAAGGTTTCCGCCAGACAAATTCAACAGATTAAGAGAGCAGCTGCTAAAATACCATTACAAAGCAGCAAACAGGCTGGTGCCTCTGGAGTCCCATGAACCTCAAGGTGTAAGATCCTCCAGAGACTTGCATTTGTGCAAGAACCTACATTTTAGCCACCAAACATACATGAAGACCAATTTTGAAACAGTCTTGTTACTGACGAGTGCCATGCAACCTTGGATGGTCCAGATGGATGGAGCAGTGGATGAGTGGTAGATGGCCACTATGTCCCAACAAGGCTGTGACGTCAACCAGGAAATGCTGGAGTCATGTTTTGGGCCAGAATCATGGGGAGAGAGCTGGTAGGCCTTTTTAGGATCCCTGAAGGTGTGAAAATGACCTCTGCAAAGTATATAGAGTTTCTGACTTAACACCTTTTTCCATTGTACAAAAAGGAGAACCATGCCTATCGTAGCAAAATCATCTTCATGCATGACAATGCATCATCTCATGCAGCAAAGATCATTGGCTGCTATGGGCATAAAAGGAGAGAAATTCATGTTGTGGCCACCATGACCTTAACCCTATTGAGAACCTTTGGCGTATCCTCAAGCAAAAGATCTGATAGTGGGAGGCAGTTCACATCATAACAGTAGCTCTAGGAGGCTATTCTGACATCCTGCAAAGAAATTCCAGCAGAAACCATCCAAAAACTCACAAGTTCAATGGATGCAAGAATTGTGAAGGTGATATCAAAGAAGGGCTCCTACAGTATGTTATCATGTAACTTCTCCTGTTAACATGTTTTTGATTGAAATAGCTTTTGATTTCAGTAAATGTGACCTCTTAATACTGCAAATTCTACAAATGACCATTTTCAGTTCTTTACAATCTATAAAATGTTTAGAAACTCTGTTGTGCAGAATAATTTGGAACAATGGATTCTGATTTTTCAATTTGTGGAAAAAAATGTTATCATTGGGAGCTTTGTCCAATAAAATTTATTTATGCTCTAATGGTTGAAGATTTGGACATTATACTGACTGTCATTTGCATTGACCATTTAGGAAAATCAGAGAAAAATATAATTTGCATAATTATTTGGAACGCAGAGTAAAATACTCTACTATGTTTTATACTCTACTAATTTTTAACAAAATTGACACGTTCATATAAAATATTGAAACAGGAAGAATGTCTAATTTTATGTTGAGTTCTTTAATTTGTTTTTATTTTTATTTTTTTATATATAAAACAGTTTTATTCATAAAGGAAAGCAGACAAAAATGTATTTGTAATAATGTCTAACTCAGACCCACCAAATAAAGGATGAGCCTGTGACTCCCAGGATTATAGCACATACTGCTTGTTATTTAGAATTTGATATACCTGTGTAAATCAAGAGATAAGAAATAAAATAGGTAGATAGATAGATAGATAGATAGATAGATATGATAGATATATATGACATAAAGGCAAAAAAACCAACACTACAAATTACAACACATACAAACAATAAAGAAAAATATATACATATATACAGTACAATTCATACAAAAACACCCAACCCATACAATTACTATAATACAATACAGTTAATCGCCCAGATGTAAAACCTGTTGTAACTAGTAATATTAGATGGCATAAATGACCTCCTATATCTGTTCTTAGCACATCTCACCTGAAGGTACATCTATGCTGTATACTAACTAGGTGAAATAGAAGGCGCATCAGATTCACTAAAATCACCACAAATTTATTAAAATAAAAGAGAGAAAAAGAAAATCTACCATACTTGATCACATACAATACCTTTGTGCAGAAAAGTCCTAAAAGGATAAAGTATAATCATTTACAGTATTAAATCTTACCTTATGATGTAAAGAATATTTGTACTATGGGGCAGTAGTTCAGAATCACATAGGGATGGCCTCCAGTCAGATCTATTTGGCTTTCATTCCTGGGATGATCTGAGAGAGTCTATTTTATAATGTTCCTGGTAAATTACTGGAGGTCCTTTGAGAGGACTGAAAATACCAGGAGGAATCTTATATTGTAGAATAGGAAATTATTTTATAAATTGTATTGAAGCCTTGTTTGTCAGTTCACACAACCTTATATGAATGTATTAGGATTTGTTCATGTTACAGATATAGTAAACTCTAACTTGACACTTCAGTTAAATGAACTGTTGCAGCAAACTTTAACTTGACTGTTTTATGTGTGTTAATATTATGTTTATTTTGTTATGTTGACAAGAATAGCACCAACTGCAGCACCACTTTTGAACTCAAAAACATTGAGGCCCTTATTAAAAACCACAACACCAGAGGAGTCATAACTTGAAGCCCCTTACCCTAGTACAAAATTAGAACAGAGGGTGAGCGGAACAGAGCTGTGGGAAATGAATTGATACTCACCACTCACTCCCCAGGCCTCCTGTAAAGAGTGTTACCATCCACTGATGGATTGGGGTAAATTTCTGATTCTTTGGATGCCAGTTTTCTGGAGTACAATGTATAAAAAGTTGCAGATTTTGACACATGTGCATGAGATTTCTTTAAAAAGTGGGCAGAATAGGGCAGAAATCTACATGCCCCAGAGTAGGGATGCCTCGGCCTATCAGATTTACTATGACTTGGCCATTCTAGACAATGGGGTAGAATTAAGACTGACGTTTTACACGTCAGTCTTAAAAATTATCCTGACAATAGCAGGTTATGGCTGATTTATGAAGAGGCTCCAGCCAGATAGGCATAGATCTTGCCATTCTTTTCCCTTGTAAACTCATCCTGCTGTCTTTTCTCTTGTAAACTGTAATCCTGGGGTGCACCCATATATATTTGTGCAGTGTATACATTCTTTAATAATAAATAATAATAACTTTATTTATATAGCGCCAACATATTCCGTAGCACTTTACAAATCAGAGGACATATGAACAGACAATATGAGACATTACAATGTGAAAAAGAAATAAACATATCAAACAATAGGAGTGAAGGCCCTGCTTGCAAGAGCTTACATTCTATGAGGAGATAGGGGGACACAAGAGGTCAGAGGGCTTGTTTGCTACCATGGTCCAGCCATCTTTTAATAGAAAAGGTTATTAAGGTAACTGAAGCTGTATGAGCCGTCACCAGCCAGTATCTGTGAATAAACAGATACTAAGTGCAAGGAGTGCAGTGTAACTTCTAGATGGAGAGGACAGGATCTGAGGAACAGAGGAGGAAGGATAAAAGGTGTTCTTGTTCTCCACCTCCGCACACTACATTGTGATCAGGTCACGTGATAAGCCTGACCATACAGATGTGATTTTAGTGCAGTTTTGAAGCTGCTGTAGTTGGGGATTAATCAGATTGTTTGGGGTAAAGTGTTCCAGAGCACCGGTGCAGCTCGAGAAAAGTCTTGGAGACGGGAGTGGGATGATCGGATAACAGGGGGATGCAAGTCTAAGGTCATTGGCAGAATGGAGAGGACGGTTAGGGCGGTAGACTGTGATGAGAGAGGAAATATAGGGGCGCAGCGCTATGGATGGATTTGTGGGTCAGTGTGATAATTTTATATTTTATTCTGTGATGGATGGGCAACCAATACAGCGACTGACACAAGGTAGATGCATATGTGTACCAGTTTGACAGAAAGATGAGTCTGGCGGCCGCATTTAGGACAGATTGTAGTGGGGAGAGTTCAGTAAGAGGAAGCCCAATTAGAACAGAATTGCAATAGTGAAGACGAGAGAGAATCAGAGCGACAATGAAGGTCTTTGATGTTTCCACAGTGAGAAAAGGGTGAATTCTAGAGATGTTTTTGAGGTGCAGGTGGCAAGAGCGTGCAAGTGTCTGAATATGTGGGGTAAAGGTGAGATCTGAGTCAAATACAACCCCCAGACAGCGGGCATTCTGCCTTGGGGTAATAGTAAGACCACAGACAGAAATAGAGATGCCATTATACATTTCCCTTTCTACCACAGTAATGATTATTGGGTTTTTCATTGGCAGGTATTTTAACATGTAA
Organism: Leptodactylus fallax; assembly: GCA_947044405.1. Classification (NCBI taxonomy): domain Eukaryota; kingdom Metazoa; phylum Chordata; class Amphibia; order Anura; family Leptodactylidae; genus Leptodactylus; species Leptodactylus fallax. The sequence continues at coordinate 142,743 of CAMRHE010001038.1, read as the reverse complement.
ACATTTTTTTCCCATTGATGTAGTCATATGAGGGCTTGTTTTTTTTTTGAGATGAGATGAATTTATCAAATTTACACCATTTTTGGGTTCGTATGATGTATTAACTAAATTATTTAAGCTCTTTCTAGAGGGGGATGAAAAAAATAAATATGGCATTGCTTTTTAACATTTAGTTTTTTTTACTGTTCACCCTAAAGCATAAGTAATATGTTAACTTTATTCTGTGGTCCAATTACGGTAATACCTAAATTATATTTTCTATGCTTTACTCATTTTGCAGAATAAAAACAAATTTTGGGTTAAAAAAAATCTAACATTTTTCCATCACCATCCTCTGCGTGGTGTAAAATTTTTATTTTTCTCTTCATAGAGCTAACTAGGGCTTATTTTTTGTGAGACGAGTGGTACTTTTTATTGGTACTATTTTGTGGTACATAGAGGAGGCAGATCTGGGGTTACTGATCAGACCCCGGGTATCCATGCAAACTGATTAGCACTTCCCAAAAGAAAATGGCATGAGACAGCATTATCAAACCCCTTAGATGCCGTGGTCCTGTTTGCCCATGGCATCTAAGGGGTTACCAACCACAATTGAGCTATCTCCATCTACAGGTAATACATCAAGGCGTCAGCCATATGTTACAACTGACACCAGCTCTCCATGGTGCCTAGTCAGCTCCAGAGCAGGGACCAGATACATGAAGTAATAGTGTGTCATATGCTGGGAATGGAAGTGGTTTAGAAATTTGACATACTTTCCTTACAGGTTATGAGTTTTAGGCTTTTGGTGAAGACAAGTTGATAGAGGGTTTTATATTGTTTGCCAGTTCTGGAGTCGGGAAGGAATTTGCCTTGCTCTGGATCAGCAATGTAAGGTATCGGTTGGACTTGATGCACTTGTGTCTTCAACATCTATTATGTTACTATGTTAATGTGATCATGTTTTGGAATTGTCTACATTCAGCAAAAGTCCCCAGTAGACGGTCTTTGACTAAGGAAGAGAATAATGCAGTGTGAGCACATGTATAGTATGCTAAGAAAGATAGTGCTGGAGATTGCCAAGTATGATGTAGCAGCCTAGTCACCAACTATCCCCTGCAGCAATATGAGAGTAATATCATAGTAATATCACAGCAGACAGAAGTCAGCCACACTAGTATATAGAGCTAGAGTTAGCAATTCAGAAATTGTCCCAGCACTATATTGGCGGTCTCAGCATGGAAAATGACCTCATGAGTCCAGTATCAGAACAGGGGCACAGTATAAAGGTTCCAGAAACAGCCAGTGGCAAGGGCACCTGGTGTAAAGTGTTACTATTTACACTAAGTATATAAACTGTATTGAATGCCAGCATCAAGGGGCCTGTTATATATACAGAAGATACCATTAATTCCCATAATCCCATTATTTTCATTGTGGACCTAGAGATGTAGCAGTCACCAAATGAATGTTTGTTTCATGATAAGTTTATACTATAGGAAGAGTATGGGAAGGGGGTCACTTCAAATAGCAATATCTCTGGATTTATACACTTATAACATTGGTTCTGAGTCATAAAAAAGCTGAAGTGCTCAGCTTTCAAGCACCTTTAATCATGTTGTTAGTTATGACACAAATGGAGATATCACCAGCAGAATACAGTCAGGAATGTGAACTTTATATGCCATTTTACATGAAACTTGGTGTGACAATATCTGAAATTTTAGACATAGATCTCTCATCATCTTTATTATTTAGTTGCAGTTATTGCAGTTTGTCCACATAAAATGTGTCTATTATTTTAGTAAGTTGTCAACCCTGACACTAAATATGACAAAATATATCAAATAAAGATTGTGTCTCCATTGTCTATTTAATTGTCTAGGGCTTTGTCTTTCTTTGTTTGGTAACCGATAAAATAGCCTCCCAAACCTCCTTATTTCTCAGACTGTAGACCAGAGGATTTAACATCGGAACCACAACTAGATAAAGCATTGATAGTAACATGTTCTGTTCTTTAGTATCTTCAGATTGAGGTTTCATGTACAAGAATATACTTGGTCCATAGAATAATATAACTGTGATGAGGTGGGAGGTGCAGCTGGAGAAAGCTTTCATACGTCCTGCCGAGGAACGGATCCTCAATATGGTGGAGAAGATAAAGACATAAGAGATTATAGTGAGCAGGAATTGTACAAGAGGAATTAGAATTGCTTCAGAGAATATAAAAATATTTCTGCTTGTGATGTCTGAAGAGGAAAGAGCAACCACTGAATTCAGATCACAGTAGAAGGTATTGATACCATGTAAATAACAGAATTGTAATATGGAGGTAAGTATTGTGTGTGATAGAGAATTTAGAGCACCAAGCATCCATGAGGAGGCCACCATTACAATGTACATGCTCTTTGTCATTATTGCGTGATATTGCAACGGTTTACATATTGCCACATAGCGGTCATAGGCCATTGATGTGAGAAGGAGAATTTCACTATCAGTACTAAAAACAAAGAAAAACATCTGAGTCATACAGCCAGAAAATGTGATCATGTGATCTTGGGTCAGTGTGATAGTAAGAAGCTTAGGGATAATCGTAGAGGTGGATGTGATATCTAGAATGGCGAGGTTACACAAGAAGAAATACATTGCTGTGTGTAATTTTTTTCACTGTACATACCAGAAAAATAATTGTCAAATTTCCTATCACAACTATAATGTAAATGATCAAAATCCCTACAAATAGCTCAAGTTGTCCCATTGGAGACATTGGGAAGGCGACAATGTAAAATTCATTCTGAGAGGTAGAATTTGGACAGTCATTCATGTTGTTGGCCTGTAGACAGAAATGTTATATGTATTTAGGAATATTTAGGTAGTGTCATCACTGACAACAACCTGAACATCAAGCAAAATCTACACAACTAACCAAAAATATACAAACTGATTTCAAAAAAGATAAAGGAGCAGATAGAGGAATAAAAAGGAAGGTTTCCGCCAGACAAATTCAACAGATTAAGAGAGCAGCTGCTAAAATACCATTACAAAGCAGCAAACAGGCTGGTGCCTCTGGAGTCCCATGAACCTCAAGGTGTAAGATCCTCCAGAGACTTGAATTTGCGCAAGAACCTACATTTTAGCCACCAAACATACATGAAGACCAATTTTGAAACAGTCTTGTTACTGACGAGTGCCATGCAACCCTGGATGGTCCAGATGAATGGAGTAGTGGATGATTGGTAGATGACCACCATGTCCCAACAAGGCTGTGATGTCAACCAGGAAATGCTGGAGTCATGTTTTGGGCCGGAATCATGGGGAGAGAGCTGGTTGGCCTTTTTAGGGTCCCTGAAGGTGTCAAAATGACCTCTGCAAAGTATATAGAGTTTCTGACTTAACACCTTTTTCCATTGTACAAAAAGGAGAACCATACCTATTGTAGCAAAATCATCTTCATGCGTGACAATGCATCATCTCATGCAGCAAAGAAGACCTCTGATCATTGGCTGCTATGGGCATAAAAGGAGAGAAATTCATGTTGTGGCCACCATGACCTTAACCCTATTGAGAACCTTTGGAGTATCCTCAAGCTAAAGATCTATGAGTGTGTGAGGCAGTTCACATCAAAACAGCGGCTCTGGGAGGCTATTTTGACATCCTGCAAAGAAATTCCAGCAGAAACTATCCAAAAACTCACAAGTTCAATGGATGCAAGAATTGTGAAGGTGATATCAAAGAAGGGCCCTATGTTAACATGTAACTTGGCCTGTTAAGATGTTTTTGATTGAAATAGCTTTTGATTTCAGTAAATGTGACCTCTTAATACTGAAAATTCTACAAATGACCATTTTCGGTTCTTTACAATCTATAAAATGTTTAGAAACTGTTGTGCAGAATAATTTGGAACATTAGATTCTGATTTTTCAATTTGTGGAAGAAAAAATTTTTTTATCATTGGAAGGTTTGTCCAATAAAATTTATTTATACTTTAATGGTTGAAGATTTGGACATTATAGTGACTGTTATTTGCATCGACCATTTAGGAAATTAAAGAAGAAAAATATAATTTGCATATTTATTTGGAATGCAGTGTAAACGACTCCAGTATGTTCTTATTGAAATTTTTAACAAAATTGACACCTTCATATAAAATATTGAAACAGGCAGAGTGTCTAATTGTTCTTTAACTTTTTTTATTTATTTTTTAATATAAAAGCAGGCAAAAATGTATTTGTAATAATGTCTAACTCAGACCCATCAAATAAAGGATGAGCCTGTGACTCCCAGGATTATAGCACATACTGCTTGTTATTTAGAATTTGAAATACCTGTGTAAATCAAGAGATAAGAAATAAAATAGGTATACAGATAGATAGGTAGATAAATAGATAGACATGAGATAGATAGACAAACAAACCAACACTACAAATTACAACAAATACAAACATAAAAAAAAAAAAAAATATATATATATATATATATATATATATATATATATAGTAAAATACATACAAAAACACCCAATACATACAATTACTATAATACAATACAGTTAATCGCCCAGATGTAAAACCTGTTGTAACTAGTAATATAAATATAAACGATATATAATATAAATATAAACAATCTCTTATATCTGTTCTTAGCACATCTCACCTGAAGGTACATCTATGCTGTCTACTATCTAGGTGAAATAGAAGGCGCATCAGATTCACTGAAATCCCCACAAATTTATTAAAATAAAAGAGAGAGAAAGAAAATCTAATATACTTGATCTCATACAGTACCTTTGTGTAGAAAAATCCTAAAAGGAGAAAGTATAATCAACTTGAGGTCTACCTATGATGTCAATTACAGGCCGGCCTCATCTTTTTAAGTGGGAGAACTTGCACAATTGGTGGCTGACTAAATACTTTTTTCCCCCACTGTAGATAGATAAATATGTACATATGATAGATAGGAAACACTTTATTTATCCAAGAGGGAAATTATTAGAATTACGACAGTTCCATAAAAATAATAAAAACAAACAAACCAACACTACAAATAAAAAAGAAAAATATATACATACTGTATATACAGTACAATACATACAAATAAACACACAACACATACAATTACTATAATGCAATACAGTTTATTGCCCAGATGTAAAAACTGTTGTAACTAGTAATATTAGATGGCATAAATGACCTCCTATATCTGTTCTTAGCACACTTCACCTGAAGGTACATCTATGCTGTCTACTAACTAGGTGGAATAGAAGGCGTATTAGATTTACTGAAATCATCACATATTTATTCAAATAAAAGAGAGAAAGAGAAAATCTACCATACTTGATCACATACAATACCTTTGTGCAGAAAAGTCATAAAAGGATAAAGTATAATCATTTATAGTAGTAAATCTTACCTTGCTATGATATAAAGAATATATGTAATGTAGGTCAGTATTTCAGAATCACATAGAGACGGCCTCCAGTCAGATCTCTTTGGCTTCCACTCCTGGGGTGACCTAAGAGAGTCTATTTTATAATGTTTCTGGTAAATTATTGGATGCCCTGTGAGAGGACAGAAAATACCAGGAGGAATCTTATATTGTAGAATAGGGAATTATTTTATTTTTAATGTATCGGCTTTTGTTCACTTTACAGATGAAGCAAAGACTAACTTGACACTTCAGTTAAATGAACAGTTGCAGCAAACTTTAACTTGACTGTGTTATGTGTGTTAATATTATGTCTATTTTGTTATGTTGACAAGAATATCACCAACTGCCACAACACCAGAGTAGTCATAACTTGAAGCCCCTTACCCTAGTACAAAATCAGAAGAGAGGGTGAGGGGAACACAGCTGTGGGAAATGAATTGATGCTCCCCACTCACTCCCCAGGCCTCCTGTAAGGGGTGTCACCATCCATTGATCTTTGGCTCATGTGCATGAGATTTCTTTAAAAAGTGGACGTAATGGGACAGGAATCTAGGTGCACCAGGGTGGGGATGCCTTGGCCTATCAGATTTATTATGACTTACTCCAGAAAACTGAGGTTTTTTTTTCTTAATTTATTCACACTATATGGCACTACAGGGTAGATGAGTGTATTTGGCTGCTCTCTTCATTGTGGTTTAGTATGGTTAAGAAGTTCTTAATTGTTTCCGTACACCGTATACACCTCATTCCCTCTAGTTTGCTGAAAGAAAGAACAAGGAGGCACCCATAACATGTACCTCCCATTCCATTATATGACTTTTTGGGGGAGTTGAATTGACAGTATACTGGTTAAGAGCAGTCATGTCATCTAAACAGAAAATATAGGAAATCCCCATGGTTTTTAAGAGAGCAATGTAAGGATAATGAACAATAACGTTGTAATATCATCCTATTTCTGCTTTTAATAATATGGCTGTGGTTTACAATTAAGGTGAGGGGCTGGATTAGATAAATCATACAGTACTAGAGGAAGGACCCGGCTTCTCACGGGTATATTTCATTTTTTGTTTGTGTAGTGACCCCATAAGAATTGGCCAGTTTTGCACTTGACATCCAGTATGGCAGTCCAGTATAGGTATAGTCTATTTATGGCTGTGTTGCTATGGAAACCTGGTAAATGAAATGTGAACTTACATTGGCTAATACACGTCATATGACTGAATATTTAAGGACCTGCGAACTGCTATTGACTCATACAGGACATAAATAGCTTGGTTGCTATGGAAACCTGGTGTAAAGCTGTGTGTATGTCAAGACTGAACCTGCGATTTTCCATTGGTCCATAAGTGTCATGTGATCATGTGCATCTCAGTTTGGATATCAGTGAAAAACCTGCGATCGGTTGTTATGGAAAACCTGGAGTAAAGCTTGTGTAACAGTGTCATCCACAGCGCCCTGCTCCTTTAAAGCTGACCTACAGCAGTGAAGAAAAATGGCTGGGTTGTTATTGAAACCTGGAGTGCAGCTGTGTGCATGTGGCTGACAATGCTTTGTCAGATTGGAGACGGGCTTGGGTCTGCTGGGGAGTTTCAGCAGATCGCTGTTGTCTGTAACATACCTTATCAGTTTGGAGACAGGCTTGGGTCTGCTGAGAGTTTTCATTAGCTCAAGCAGCAGCCATGCGTTTTGCTGCAGGGGACATGAGTAGTTTAAAAAACGTTTCAATTTATAAGAATGCTGAAATCCAGTATGGCAGTCCAGTCAGTGGCGTAAATACCGGTTTAGCAGTGGTAGCAGTTGCCACAGGGCCCGGGACATTAGGGGACCCGGCGGGCCTCTGATGTTTTTTTTTTTTTTTAACACCAGCAGGTAAGGGGCCCTATTTTCTTACCGATCCCCACTTCTGCTCATGGCCGCCTGCACTTCACCTTCTGCAGAGGCGTCTGTGAGCAGGAGCGGGGATTGGTAAGTAAGGCCTGTGGGCCGTGAACCCCACAAACACTGCTATCATTATACTCTGGGGTCTTTTCAGCAGGCTTCGGGCCTCCTTGGTGGCGTCCCAGATGTCGGTGGGCCAGTCCGATGTCATTATGTGTTGCGATACATGCCTGGCTCACGTGACATCTGGTCCAACATTGAAGAAGTAGCGGGAAGTGCGCATAATACTATATGAAGGAGCCACTATGATACTGTGTGCAAGGGCCACTATGGGGCAGAATACTGTGTGCAAGAGCCACTATAGGGCCTAATAGTGTATGCAGGGGCCACTATGGGGCATAATAGTGAGTGCAGAAATGCAGTTTGTGCGTGGGGGTGTTGCCGGGGGTGGGGTCCCATGTCAAATGTTCGCCTTGGGGCCCTGCCATTGCTAGTTACGCCACTGAGTCCAGTATAGGTACAGTCTATTTATGGCTGTGTTGTTATGGAAACCTGGTAAATTAAATGTGAACTTATATTGGCTGATACACGCGATATGACTGAATATTTAAGGTCCTGTGAACTGCTATTCACTAATACAGGTCATACATAGCTTGGTTGCTATGGAAACCTGTGTGCCTGAGGAGAGTAAGCGCCTGCGAGCTGTTATTGGCTGATAAGGGACATGTGAACGTGTGTATGGCAGTTGGAATATGAGTGAAAGACTTGCAGGCTTGTATAGACTAATGCTGGTCATTTTTTGGGAATACTGTACCTCAGGAACGGTACGTCCAAGAGAGCTAAGACCCAGTCTATAATATTCCCGGACACCTGATGTACATGTGTGCCAAATTTGGTGAGGATCGGTCCAGTCGTTTGGTCGCGCATAAAGAGCAGACAGACAGACAGACAGGAACTCATTTTTATATATATAAGAGATACAAGCGATGCCTCCAGGAGAAGCCATTGAGGGTGAAACCCAGGATTGGGCTGTTGGTCTTACATGTTGAGTGCTTTAGTGCTTTTTATGCGGATATGAAGTACAATAAATGGTAATAACTTGAACCTAGGACTATTGTTCTTTTTGCCTGTGACTATTCTGGCGCACTAAGGGAATACTGAATAGGAGTTCTATGGCCGCCTAAGGTTTACAGGAAGTGTAGACATCTGTAAATGTTAGCTTGATCTAAATGGTTTACAATTCCTTGTTCATCTGGATGAGTGAACAGTGACTGATACTTTCCACACCTCTGTTGGTATTGAAGGTGTTGTAGTCCCTAAGCGTTCTCTTTTTGGATTATATTGACATTATCTGAGGACTAAGTAAACCGGGTCCCATTCTGTTTGGAGGCTCTACCTTGAATTTGCAGGTTTGATGTGGAAACTACAATCTGTATGCTAATATTTCATTTTATGCTGCCCTTCAGGAGAGGTATGATCTGACAAAATGGCCCTACCATATGTCTATGCAGTTATGTCAGTAACAGGAGTCAGGATTTTCCAGAGGGGTGGTCCTGGGAAGGGCATATCATGGGGGATCTATTGTGCATGGGGGTGTATCAGTGTCGGTTTAATGTGGGAGGAGTTCCTTATACACTATAGTGTCATTGAAGGACCCCCACACAATATAGCGCCCCTGGGTCCCACACATATATTTTCCTTCAGGTCCCGTACGGTCTAATGCCCCCCCCCCCCCAATATCCCACGCAATAATAATTCCTGCTTGGTGCCATACAGTATCCCACTTACAATTATCAGTACTTACTACTCCTTGGACTCTCCTTCTTCTCTGGTCCTGACGCCTACATGAGAGTGATGCCAGAGCACTGGACTGGTAGGGAGTCCCAGGAGAGGTAAGTGCTGATGGAAGTGTTCATTAGTTACCTGACCACCGCTCTCCTGACTCATGAGCGAACAAGGTCAACAAGGGGGTGGTTTTAACCATCAGACCACCCCCTTATGTACACCCCTGACAGGAGTGATCTATGATAATATCCCTATTTTTATTATGTATATTAACATGGCAAATATGCTAAGGACAGCAGGAGAAAACAAAAGTGGTCTTGTGCATTAATGAAAGAGATACAGTATCTTTTGTAATCTCTCTCTCTCTCGCTGATAAAAAGTAGAAAAGATACCTCATATAGTGGAATCAGAATGCCTAAAAAAATAAATAAATAAAACAAAAATATATATTGAGTATATATACATATAATTATATATATACATACATACATGAAAAGAGGAAGAGGTGTAACTTGAAGCTTGTGCCATTTAGAATAGTGATATATTTTAGGGACCTTTGAGGCCCCCTGAGGGTCCAGGGCCCAGCAGCAACTGCTACCTCCAAAAGGAAGATATAAAAGAAAATCTCAGACAACTAAAGAAACTGAAAGTTAATTAGATCCTATTATAATTATGATTACGGAGCAAATCCCAATAGACACGAATCCCCAGTGGATTATAACACTATGCAAAAGGCTCTTCAGAGTCAGTCTAGAAGTGATGGGAGAGCATGCTCGGAGCTGCTATACTGTACCTGAAGCAAATGTCACCTGCATCTATACATTGTAGGTTTTCCTCTCTAGGATTATGTGGTTCATCTTTTATCCCTGTTTAGATATATATTTACCTATATATTATATACAAGGCATATGTGTGTACTCATTTCTGATAACAGGGGTGTGACATTGGATGAATGGAAACTCTCCGCTGGATCCCTGGCTGAATGGACAGGTGAGTATATAGTATTTATTATTTTAATGGGGTTGTCCGTGCTTAATTTTTTTATGGACTGCCCTCAGGATAAATGTCTAGTCAGTAAGGGGCCGGACTGATCAGTTGTACGGAGCCACTTCCACTGCTCATTGAAGTCAGTGGGGCTGAACTGCAGTGAAGGCTCCCAGCCTCTATACAGTGGACGGAGCTTTCTGCTTCCGGCCATGTGTTGTGTATCAGAGAGGTACCGAAAGCAGCCCAGCCCCCATACCGATCAGGACAACCTCTTTAAGCCTCCCTATATGGCACAAAAAGTTTACAGTTTCAATGGCTTTTGTTGTGTTCTGTGATGAGAGATGTCTTGCTGTTTTTTGTCTATGGTGAATATATAGACATTCAGATATAGCAGAGTTTTACCGCAGCATGATAGTTCATAAAGTCTATTTATATATCGCTTCAGATTTTTATTCTAGTTACACTGGAGCAATAAAAGAAAAAACTTAATGAAACCTTTTCACCTCCTTATCTGGACCAAGTTTCCTTTAACAGATTTTTCATTTCACTATATATTATAGGTATTGGCCATCTTGTTTAAGAAGAACATCTCCTAGAAGAAACCAGAGAAAAAATGTACGGTTGTGGCCACCCTTAACTTAACTCTAATTTGGTCAAGGATTCCAAGGCTCATGAAACCAATCAATACAATATCGCAATATGCTAAGCAAAGCCTTGAAAGGCTGCCATTCACAACACAATGGCTGGATGGCCCCACATAGACACACAGGATAAATACATATAATTTTGTGATAGCTCATCACGAAAAGCTTTGTATCAGCAGACATATCTAGACATATACTGGCAAGAGCAAAAGGTAAGGAAGGATACATCTGTATCAGGAGGGCAATGTGTGATTCTGTTACAATATGTAGAAGATATTAATTCTTAAAACAAGGGGGCTGACATGATTGGTGACCTTAAAGGGAATGTGTCGCCAGGAAATGATCTAATGTTTAAATCATGTTTTTATGCTGAAGGTGTTTTTTAAGAATTTTGGTAATTGTTATTTTTAATTTTACAAATTAATATATTTATTTTAAAAAAAAATTCTAAAAATCATGCAGTTCCAACTTTTGTCACTAAGGCTAAAGCACTCTGTGACTTCCTGTTTCCTATTGAAGGACCATGGGCCATAGACACAGTGATCGGGAGTAGAATCTATTCACTTGTATTGGAAAGTTTTCTAGGCATGCTGTAAGGGTCTTGCCAACTGTAGCAACCCTGACACTACTGCAGGGTCTGGGAGGAAGCACAGAGACAAGTGAGCCCTAATCTCACCCCAGCCACTGTCCCTTCCTATTGCCTCAGTTACCCTAAACGGTAAAAGGACAACTCGAAGACAAGCCCTATACTGGGTAAGTGACACAGAGAACAGGACAAGACAAAAACAACACAGAAGCAGAGTGAGCAAGCCAAGGGGTCAGTAACAAACGAGCAAAGCAGTACAAAATTGAAATCCAAGAGAATAGTCAAAAAGGCAAGCCAAAGGGTCAGAGAAACAGGTAACAAAATAGCAAGGGATAGAACAAGGAGAGCAGTGCAATAACCAGCCACTATGTGAGGGCTGACAACCTGTTTATAGAAAGTATGGGACCAGCCCCCCAGACCTGATAGGTACACAGGCTGTCAATCACAGAAGCCAGGAAGAGATTAACTCTATACCCTCCAGAGAGAAATGTTCAGAACACGGGTGGGGCTGGAAATCCATTACACTGATTAGGACCATGTTCAGACTGAGCAGTAAGAAACTTACACAAAGAACCAAACTGAACACGCCTCCTTCGCCACAGCGTGCGAGCGGAGGGCGGCACCGAGACCCGAAATGGCAGAGACGTTACACATGCTCTGTGACCTGTGCAGAGATCATTGGGTAGGTAAGTTTTAAAATTTACAGGTGGATTTTGTGTCTTATCTACATAAACATGATACATAAACAGATCATCAGTGTGCTGGTAAGTGAGGTGACTGCTGAAAAGACATCTCCTACAGAAAACTCTTATTTGCAACGTTACTGTAGTTCATCAAGGTTTGTGGACCTTTGTTAACACATAAGTCTCTTACGGTCTCGCGACAGGATTTCAATTAGGTTGAGGTCTGGACTGGGCCATTGTAACATCTTCATTCTTTTTTTTATGAACCATTCTGTAGAAGATTTACTGATGTGCTTGAGATCATTGTCCTTTTGCATGACACAGTTTCAGCCAAGCTTTAGCTGTTGAATTTATGGTCTCACATTTGACTCTAGAATACTTTGGTATACAGAAAAGTTCATGGTAGACTCCATGACTGCACCGTATACAGGTCAAATGGAAGCTAATCAAGCTCCAATTATCACCCCTGCACTATCAGCTTTGACAGTTTGTATGGGGTATCTGTGATGATATGCTGTGTTGGTTCTTGCCAAACATAGCGCTGTCCAATATGGCCTTTCAAATAAGACATATTGTACTTGTTCAGTCTTTTTATAGCTTACTGTGGTTAACTTCAACATTTAACACGCTAACTGAGGCCTGTATAGTCATAGATGTAGTTTTTTTTATTTATTTTTTTTATTTTTGTAATTTCTCTGATCTCTGCATCATGTGACCTTGGGGTGAGTTTGCTGAGACGCCCATTTCTGAGAAGATTGTCAGCTGTCTTAATTTGAAGTCCATCAATCTACAGTGAGAACCATTATTCACAAGTAGAAAAATTTTGTTGGGAAATGACATTATAATTATTGCCTGATTAATGGGCAACAATAAACGCTTCTCTAAGATGATTGCTGATGTCTTTCCTCCTTGGTATTGTGCTAGCACATACCTCAATGCTTCAGACCAGCAAACTGTCTAAATTTTTTTTTAGAGGTGGAAACACTTGCTCTTAATTAAGAGCATTTAATGAGCAGTATCTGGCTACTACTTACCCTATTAATTCCTACATACCATACAACTTCTGCTTTTTGGCCTTTTTTTGGTTTAATACATAATGACAAAATGTAATTATTATCACATTATTTGCCTAATTTTAAGACCTTTTATCTGATACATAAAAGTGGAGAATTCAGAGAAGGTTTATTTTATTTTCTCAGTACTGTAAAATAAAAATTGAAAAAAATGGATGTACATGGCCATTTTCTAACTGTTTTATATTTCTGTATAACATATATTTTCTAAGGGTTGAACTGTAGTTTTTATTGGTATCACTATGGGTTAAATACAACTTTTTGAAAAATGGAAATTTACTCATTGTGGTTTTTTTTTGTTATTGCATTCCCTTTACAGGATAAATATTTTTTCTATTTTAATCTATATTTATATATTTTAATATTTCTGACACTTTTACATGCTTATTTTTTATGTAAAAGCAAGAAAGATATGTGTTTGAATTTTTACTACTTTTGACTTTTTTTTTCCCTTACATTCATTCACACAACGAACCCCATTGTCTCAGGTTCCATAGAGGTAACAGTGTGAAAAGTAATGTTGCATGTATCACTGTTTTTCTAAAGTATACAAAATAGAGAGCCATTCATGCAGATGTGAAGGTAACCTATAGTACTGTGCAAACGTTTTAGGCAGGCGTGGAAATAATGCTACAAAGTAAAAATGCTTTCAGAAGTAGAAGTCAATTAAGAAAATGAAGTGAATGAAGATAAAAAAATCAGTATTTTGTGATCACCCTTTGCCTTCCATTGATTCTTCTTTGTACACATGCAGGAAGTTTTTGCAGGAACTTGGCAGGGAGGTTGGTCCAAACATCTTGGAGAACTGAGCACAGATCTTCTGTGGATGTAGGCTTTCTCCAATCCTTCTGTGTCTCCATGTAATCCCAGAGTTTATATATACCCTATACACATGATCTTCAAAGGATTTTAGAGTCCTTAAAAAAACCAAACCAAAATGCAATCTAAGTAGAGAAGTTATTTACAACAGATCAAAAAACAATCTGGAAAGTTGTGGTGCGTGACAAAGGGATCTGTTATCTGTTTGCTATCAGGAGGTGGTTTGTGACCCTCACAGTTCATACATAGTGTGACATGAAGCTGGCATGAATATTAAGTCCAAATTGCAGAGTTTGAAATTTTTGCATAAACTTGTACTCCCATTGTTTCCTCTCCTCCTGCGTTTTAAAATGTCCCATTAAAACCACAACCCGCAAATCTTCAGTAGAGTGGTTTTCTCCAGAGAAATGTGCGGCCACTGGGAGATCTGTTCTGCTGTTATCTCATAATGTGTGTGCAATGCCCCACCACAGGCCTCTATGTGGGGGAAACAGGGCAGAGACTTAGTCAGCGAATGAACTCACACAGATCCACCATTAATAACAGCAGAACAGATCTCCCAGTGGCCGCACATTTCTCCGGAGAAAACCACTCTACTGAAGATTTGCGGGTTGTGGTTTTAATGGGACATTTTAAAACACAGGAGGAAAGGAAACAATGGGAGTACAACTTTATGCAAAAATTTCAAACTCTGCAACTTGGACTTAATATTCATGCCAACTTCAAGTCACACTATGTATGAACTGTGAGGGTCACAAATCACCTCCTGATAGCAAACAGATAACAGATCCCTCTGTCATGCACCACAACTTTCCAGATTGTTTTTTGACCTGTTGTAAATAACTTCTCTACTTAGATTGCATTTTGGTTTGGTTTTTTTAAGGACTCTAAAATCCTTTGAAGATCATGTGTATAGGGTATATATAAACTCTGTGAATTTTCAGTTCTTGTATAACACCATGTCTGAAAAAGAGAGTTAGACTCTTGAAAGCTTACTTATCAAATATACTCAGTTAGCCTCTAAAAGGTATCTCCTGATTTCTTCACTCTTCCATTACTTTCAATGGCTAACACAGTACAACTTTATACTACTATCCATGTAATCCCAGACAGACTGGATGATGTTGACATCAAAACTTTGTGGGGGCCGTATCATCACTTCCAGGACTCTTTCTCCAAAGGGCATTGACACTAAATATTGATGGCATTTAGATTTCCCTTTACTTCATTCACTTCATTTTGTTAATGGACAAAAATAAACTAACACTTCTTTTTCTAAAAACATTCTTACGTGACAGCATTTTTCCACACCTACCTAAAACATTTGCAACTGTATATTATCAATAACAATATTTAAGTCAAGAATCCTAGAGCAATTTTAATTTTACATTTTCCTTCAAATATTAAAGGAGAATACATGAAACTAGTTTTATATTACCCTTATGTATATTATCATTAGCACATATAAAGAATTTTTATCCCTAGGTCAAGATGAATAACTGTTCAAATGGAAGTTCTGAAAATGAATTTTACATTGTCGCCTTCTCTATGCCATCACAGGAACAAGTTAAGCTATTTTTTGGGTTATTGATCATTTATCTGATGGCTTTGTTGGGAAATTTGATAATCATTGCTCTTGTATGTTTGGTTCCAAAATTACACACTCCAATGTATTTCTTCCTGTGTAACCTCGCCATTGTAGATGTGACATCTACAACTTCTAGCATTCCTAAGCTGCTTGCTATTACATTGACTCAAGGCCATAAGATCTCATTTCCTGGCTGTATGACCCAGATGTTTTTCTTCGTTTTATGTGCTGATGGTGAATTTTTCATGCTGACATCAATGGCCTATGACCGCTATGTGGCAATATGTAAGCCCTTACAATATTACACAATAATGAGAAAGAATGTCCACATTGTAATGGCAGCATTCACATGGATTGTTAGCGCTCTTAATGCCCTATTACAGACACTGCTTACATGTGTATTACAGTTCTGTTATTCTCATGATATCAATAATTTCTACTGTGATCTGAATTCAGTGCTCGCTCTTTCCTCCTCCGACACCACAAGCCAGGAGGCTTTTATATTCTCTGAAGTTTTCCTTATTACCATTTTACAGTTCATGCTCACTATGATCTCTTATGTCTTTATCTTCTCCACCATATTGAAGATCCGTTCCTCGGCAGGACGTATGAAAGCTTTCTCCAGCTGCGCCTCCCACCTCATCACAGTTATATTATTCTATGGACCACTTACATTCTTGTACACGAAACCTCAAGGTGAAGACTCTAAAGATCAGGACATGTTACTATCGATAGTTTACCTTGGTGTTGTTCCAATGTTAAATCCTCTGGTCTACAGTCTGAGAAATAAAGAGGTTTGGGGGGCTATTTTATCTGTAACCAAACAAATGAAGGCAAAGTTCTCAACACTAGATTAGATAACTCATTTGAGGGTTGGCATCCTCCTAAAATAATAGAGAATCTATGTGGAAACAAATTGAGAATTTACTCTGAGATGTAAAATGACATGTACAATGACAAAAACTTACATGAGCTACAGCTTTAAAATAATCACCTGATGTGATTGGGCCTCAGTGGTGACCCCCAGGGCACTTGATGTCTGCTGGAGGCCATAAGTGGGATGATGAGGAAATTGCAAAGATGCCCAGAAGAGGTGAGGCAAGGTGAGTATTAGTGTTTGTTAACTTTGCCCACCTCCCATGAGCCTCCACCTATTATATTCTTCCGGTTCTATCCAAACAAGTTCAGCCTGAAACTAAACAGAGGGCTGAACCTCACAAATATTCATAGAAATTAATCTTGAGAGGTTCTCCATTCTCTGCTCATAACTAGAGATAAGCAAACTGGATTTTACCCAAATTTTCCCAAATTTTTGTGTTCAACCTGAACCCATAACTTTTGGGGTCACTTCACAATGCAAGATAATCCCCCAACATCCTCTTCTGGCCTCTGGCTGACGGGATACTACTGAGACCTGTGATTGGGACTCAGTGGTCATGTGGGGCCCGCTCACGTCGTGATGCTTTGAGTTCGGGGTGGTTGACATCAGCCAGAGGCTGAAGAGGACACAGGGGGACCAGACACTGTGAGGATGCCCAAGAGAGGTGAGGCAAGGTGAGTATAACTGTTTGTTATTTTTACTCACTTCCCTTGGGCCTCCACTTATTATGCTCTGGGGACTGAGGAGACCCCAGACTATAATATCATCACTTTGAGTTCGTACCGAACAAGTTCAGTTCCCTGATAGCAATTGTCCATTGAGTAGTAAGGGATATCCCAACCTAAGATAATCGCTGTAGGTACAATATGAGAGTTGGCTGTGCCTTTTATATCTACATACATTGGCATTTCATTCTACTATTTGATTCTAAGCTCCCATACAGTAAGCAAAAGCCCTTGTATGAGATCTTGTTTTTTGCAGGACAAGTTATATTTTCTATGTTTAGAATAATTTTGTAAGTTATATTTTCTTGAGAAGCCATAAAATTTTGCTGTGGTGGTATAGAAATAATGTAGAACTCTAGTACTTTGGGGAAAATGCTTGTACAGTGTTCACTGTGCAGTAAACATAGATTCTTAAGATCAGTAAGATTACATTGATAGTAAATGTGTATAACTATTGTACTGTTTAACTACTGTTAGAAAATGTAAAACCTTTTTTTTTTTTAAATGTTTTTGTGTCCCCATTCTTTGACACCACTAACATTTTTTTAATTTTCTTGATCAACTAATTGTGTTAATGCTCATGTCTTGTGATGAAACTTTTTTTTTAATTGGGTACATATGACTTTTTCATCACTTTTTATTGCTTTTTTGAGGGCCAAAAAAAGAGCAATTCATACATTGAGAACTTTTATTTTCTTAAAGTCTTTACTGTGTGAGATAAATAACATTATACTTTACCCCTTTCCAATATAATAGCACGCACCCACCTAATAGTACGGCAGATATTGGGTATTTAAACATGGTGCCCACTCAGCTGAGCAGGTGCCATAGCTGTTTAAAACAGCAAAGACCTAGAGGCAATGCCTGCGATGCGACACAGCTCTGATTCTGTGGTCAGATGTGCGCATGACATTTGAGGGGTTCTGGCTAACACAGATTAATAGAATTGTTCATGTGTTCCACTGAGCATTATAACAGAGCATTGTAATTGTATAAGCAGAAGGATACAATCGAACCTCATGTTAATTTAGTTGATTTTGCTGAAAAGCAACAATCAATGTCTAAGTTTGGAGTGTGCAATCCATGTCTTTTTTTCTAAAATGTTAGTTCACTTGTGACTTGCTGAGCAAGTGTTCCGGTGCCACCGGAACCACCTGAAGATTAACGCGGGGAAGACCAAGGAGATGGTGGTGGACTTCCGCAAAGGCAGATGCCCTCCAAATCCAGTGGACCTCCTGGGGACGGGCATCGAGATTGTGAACACCTATAAGTACCTGGGTTTGCTCCTTAATAATAAGCTGGACTGGGCAGATCATATGGAGGCCCTGTACAGGAAGGGCCACAGCAGGCTCTACCTGCTTAGGAAACTGAGAGCCTTTGGAATCCGGGGGGCACTTCTTAGAACTTTCTTCAACTCGTTAGTGGCATCAGCCATCTTCTTTGGAGTGGCCTGCTGGGGGAGCAGTATATCAACCAGGGACAGAAATAAACTTGACAAGCTGATTAGAAGGGCCAGCTCTGTCCTGGGGAGCCCACTGGACCCAGTGCAGGTGGTGGGTGACAGAAGGATACTGTCTGTGGTGAGCTCCATGCAGGAGAAGAAGTCCCATCCCATGCATGAGACTGTGATCGCGCTGAGCAGTACTGTCAGTGACCGACTGCTCCACCCTAGGTGTGAGAAGGAGCGCTATCGGAAGTCTTTCCTCCCCACCGCGGTTAGGCTGTACAACCAACACCGACCTAAGCGGAGATCATTACACACAGAGAACTGAAATATCTCTCTGCCTGTTAAATCCCCCCCACCCTCTGCTACGTCCTATCTGTCTGTCTGCTATTAATGTAATGCCTCTCACCTTGGAACATTCCTGTACATGTTGTATTTGTATTTGTATCTGCTTATCTTATCTTATCTTTGCTGCTGTAACACACTGAATTTCCCCATTGTGGGACTATTAAAGGACTATTATTATTATTATTATTATTATTATTATTATTATCATGTACATCAGTAAATATTGTGACAATGTGCCTGTGTGAGAAGTGTTCTTTGACTGTGTCTTCACTACATTCTCAAGCAGGGCATTGGATGCCCTACCTTGACCTGGAGTTGACCTGTTTTACATAGTCACAGTTGGCTGTGGGCCCTTACTTCTTTCATGGCATAGTTGGCAGGGTTGGAAGTCACCAACATAACAACCCTGAGGAGTGGCAGTATAAGAAATAACTGTCAGTAACACAAAGCTGTGAAGAATATCGCCTTGCCAAGCCTCTTGGCGTACCCGCGATCACCCTTCTAACCTTCCACTCACCACCCGTGAGCGGACAGAGTTAGTAGGATAGAATGAAACGAGCTGTATAAATTTTATGTATTTAATAACCCAAGTGGGTCGGTACTAATTAATAGCATATACAGAAATATACAATATTCATATGATCAAGCATAAACATACGAGCAAAAGAGCGATGACACAGCACAAAAAACAAAAAGGGAAACAAAAGATAGAGAAAATACCGGCATAGGCTCGTAGTCCGTTTCTCTAGGCCACAGCAGAGTTTTGGGCCTAGGGCGCAAGCTTAAGCAAGTAGCATAAAACAATTCTTCTACATTTTGTCCAGAACAAAGGGAAAGGCTTCAGGCCTCAATGCTAGGCCCTCAATGTATTCCTCAGTAGGGCAAGCTCTCTCATCTTCTCCCAGATCAGAGCTCCTTACTGCCTCTTTGCTGAATCACCCCAGAATCTAGGCCTCCCCACAGCATATGGCTAGTGCCCCACCCACACCTTCCTAGGTGCTGGGAGGGATGGGTGAAGTTAAGGTCACTGGCTTGCTATCCCCCACCGCCATCTGGCCAGGGGTAATAAAAGTGCCTGGCTATAGCAAGCCATCTCCCATGAACACACATAAAACCAGTGAAGCGTATCGTCCAGCAGTGTAAACCCAACTTAAACACAATATTCCAACAAGTAGGGGGAGGACTGACATGAGCAAGTAAAAATACATTTCTAAGAAAGATGTACAACTGAGGGTCGGTTCATCACAAAGGCACTGTCCAAGATGGTGAAAGTTAAGATGAGAGGAAATGCAGAAGCCCCTGCAGGTCTAATGCCTGGTGTAACTGTGAATCTGATTGCGACCTGGTCATGTGTGGTGTCAGGACCCGGAATTAGCACTGCCAGATAGGGAAAGAAGAGATTCTTGCTCGGGTAAAGGGCACCCAAGGCCCTTTTACATTGTCCGTATGTAGCAGTGGCCTGAATGTAGTGTAGGAGGTATTATAGCCACTGCCTGCAGCATGTGTAGTGTAGTGTGGCTGAACTCTGCCTGTACTCTAGCTTGGTAGGAGTTGGGTCCAGATGACCGTGCAGTTAGTCTGAGTGACTGTAGTGTAGGATGGGTGTGTAGACAAGTTATTTTACCTTCCTGCAGTGTACAGTGGTGATTGTTGGGGAAAACAATCATTAACAATGGGGATATGTAAGATAGATATAGCCACCAACTTACAAAATGATATTTAGGAGACTTTGGTTCCTTAATCAGGATTTTCCTGTAACATTATTGAATGACTCATTGATGATAACAATTTGATATCCGGGCTTCCACTTATTATACTCTGGGGTCTGAGGAGACCTAGGGTAAACAATAGTACTTCTGGTTTGTGGCAAACAAGTATGGCCCAAAATTAAACGAATCTTGTGAGGTTTGGCCATCTCTAAGAGCTACCACCTTCCAAAATCATAGCCAGGATCAGACTGTAACACTTTTCTGAATGGTTGCAGGTCTTTTTGGCATCTTATTATGCGATTTATGATGTCTATTGTTTTGAATCCCATATAAGAGAAGGGTTTTCCGGGGACTTTGGGTCTTCTCCCCAGACGACCCCTTGGTACTGATCCAGTATTCTGTCTGTGCAGCACACAAGGGGGCATGGTTACTGGGGACTATCTTACCCTGTGGACCAAGGCAAAGCTTGACACACGTGGACCAAGACAAAGCTTTTCTTCTCCAAACCCAACCCTAGTAGTTTTTCATGAGGCCAGGTTGGGTCTCCACTAAACGTTTGGGCCTGGATCCGGGTCCAGAAAACAAGCTCTCAGAAAACTGTGTTTGGGTTATGGAAATTAAAACAAAGTATCTTACTTTCTTATGTGGAGAATTCAATCTGTAATTTGGACTGTAATGTTTTTGCTGTTTTTCACGATGTCTACACAATTTAAAACCAGGTAAAATGTTAAATAATTATATAAAATAAAGCGGTATCTTCCATATTAAGAAGAACAAGAAGTCCTGGCATTAATTATATGATGCCCACAGAGCCCTGATCTCAACATCATCCAGTCTGTCTGGGATTAAATGAGAAGAAAGAATGATTGGAGCAAGTCTACATCCACAGAAGATCCATGCTTAGTTCTGCAAGATGTTTGATACAACCTCCCTGCTCAGTTCCTTCAAAAACTGTCTGCAAGTACCGAGAAGAATTGATGGAAGGCAAAGAGAGTTCACACAAAATATTGATAGGATTTAGTTTTCTCTTTTGTTCATTCATTTCATTTTGTTAATTGACAAAAATAAACTATTAACATATACAGTATATACATTAAAAGAGGATAGAAAAGGAAATCTCAGATGACTAAAAAAGCTGCAAGTTAATTAGATACAATTATAATTTACATTGATAAGGCAAATCTCAATGGACAAAAATCCCCATCAGATTATAATATTATATAACAGGCTCTTCAGAGTCAGACCAGAACGGACACGAGATGCTATACTGTATCTAAAGCAAATGTCAACTATATCTATAAATTGTAAGCTTTCCTCTCTAGGATTATGTGGTTCATCTTTTGTCCCTGTTTGAACATATTCATATTTTTCCTATGTAATATTTTAGGGCTTGTGTGTATTAATTTCTGTATGTGACATTGGATAGTGGATGTTTTTTCGCTGTGCTGTAGTTTTTATGTCTCTCCTTTAGCTTGGGCCACAGCACCACTAAAAATGTAAATGTGTCTAATATTATCTTAGCTCAAATTTGATTAAGGATTGCAATTTCTTAAATCAATTTAACACAATATTGCATATCAACAAAACCCTTGTCATATGGAAATTCATAACACAATACCTGGGTGGCTGCACATACAGTAGACACATTTAGATGAAAATTCATGTAGTTTTGAAAAGCTGTTCATCTCAAGTCACACATCTTGGGAAATGTTGAGATGAAATATAAGAAAGGATACAAGTGTAGTTCCATATATAAGGGCATAAACTAAGCTAGAGAGGTATCTGTCATTTTATTGAGCTTCTCATCTACATCATGCTTATGTACTGAATATACTGTATGATTGCAAGAACTAAAGGACAAATGGAAAATAACATGACTACAGAGTCAAGTTACACACAGGCTTTGTTTGTAGTCTGTAACCACAGAGACACTTACAGATGCAGACAAATTTAACTTGACATTTGACAGATCCAGCAGAAAGTCTTCATTCGGGTCATCAGTACCTTCTGCCTGCACATGAGTATGTCAACCAATCAGTGACATTGAACACAACATCACTGCTCAGCGGCTTATGGCTGCCATGTTCCTGTGGGGTCCAAAGGTCAAAAAGAATCGGAACCCGAACGTATACTCTCAGCTGAATTGCCAGCCTAAAGGGCAGGCGAGTACATAGTATATATTTTGTTATTTTAAGCCTCTCTATTGGGTAAAATAAAACCAAAAAAACTGGAGCATCCTTTTAACTACCCTGTGGTGCAGAAGGTTAACTGTTTCAATGGACTTTCAATGGCTTTTGTTTTGTTCTGTGACAAGAAATCACACCACAGTAAAACTTTGCTATATCTGTAGGATCAATAGATTTTCTCTTCACCATATATATATATATTATATATATATATATATATATATATATATATATATATATATATATATATATATATATATATATATATATATTGTCCATCTTATTAAGAATTTGTGAAACTTGCTATGTTACCCTTATGTATTTTAGCATTATTACATATAAAAGAATTTTTGTCTCCAGCTAAGATGAACAACTGTCCAAATGGAAGTTCTGAGAATGAATTTTACATTGTCGCCTTCTCTATGCCCCCAAAAGCGCAAGTTGAACTATTTTTTGGGATATTGATAATTTATCTGATGGCCTTGTTGGGAAATTTGATAATTATTATTCTTGTATGTTTGGTACCAAAATTACACACTCCAATGTATTTCTTCCTTTGTAACCTTGCTATTCTAGACGTGACATCTACAACGTCCTGCATCCCTAAGCTACTTACTATCACCCTAACCCAAGATCATAAGATCTTATTTCCTTTCTGTTTAACCCAGATGTTTTTCTTCATTTTATGTGTTGATGGTGAAATTTTCATGCTCACATCAATGGCCTATGACCGCTATGTGGCAATATGCAAGCCCTTACAATATTACACAATAATGAGAAAGAATGTCTACGTTGTAATGGCGACCTCCGTATGGATAGTGAGCGCTCTCAATTCTCTATCACTGACAATACTTACCGCCATATTACAATTCTGTAATTCACATGATATCAATAATTTCTTCTGTGATCTGAATTCAGTGATCGCTCTTTCCTCCTCAGACATCACAAGCAGAAAGGCTTTTATATTCTCTCAAGTTTTCCTTACTACCATTTTGCAATTTGTGCTCATTATTATCTCATACATCTTTATCTTCTCCGCCATATTGAAGATCCGTTCTTCGGCAGGACGTATGAAAGCTTTCTCCAGTTGCGTCTCCCACCTCATCACAGTTATATTATTCTATGGACCTCTTACGTTCTTGTACACAAAACCTCGAGCTGAAGACTCTAAAGATCAGGACATGTTACTATCGATAGTTTACCTTGGTGTTGTTCCTATGCTAAATCCTTTGGTCTACAGTCTGAGAAATAAAGAAGTCTGGAGGGCTATATCATCAGTAACCAAACAAATAAGTGCAAAGTTCTCGACACCAGATTGAATATGATGAATGGGCACACAATGTCTATTTGATATGTTTGGTTATACCTGGGGTGAGGGACGACAACCTCCTAAAATAATATCTATACAATTTACAATTTTTGGGAACAAATTAGAATATACAAAACTAAATAAAAAAGATAAGTGATCTATGTCTATAGCTCAGACACCAATACAGAAACTTTTACCAGGATTTACTCTGAGATATAAAATGACATATACCATAATATACAAAAGCCTCAAAATAATCACAGGAACATCTATTTTTATCAAAGACATGGGTAAAAATTCCCTACAAATTGCTTATGCCACTAGTGGAAACATTTCCCTGAAACATATAGAAATGTATCCCTCGAGTACATAACTGTGTTCTTCCACATCTCATTCCACTAAGCTTCAGAAGGTTGTGCGTATACGTCTGACTCCAGCTTGAAAGTTTTACTGACTTTCCATTAATTCATGGATGGTTGGTATTCCTATTTTTGGTTTTTAGGTTTCCCTGTGTCACCGCTGAGGTCTGTGATTGGGCCTTAGCGGTCATGTGGGGGGCACAGATGTCATGATGCTTTGACCCACAGTCATGATGTCAGTGCCTCTGTGTCTGATTCCAACTTATAAGATTTACAGACTATGCCTGAATTCATGGATGGTATCCCAGCTTGATTTTGGTATTTAGGTTTTTATAGAATATATAGTGTAAAATCAAGTTAAAGGGATATTTTTAACTGGAACGTTTATGACATATCCACTGGTCGGAACTACTAATCATGTGGACAATATATAAAATTAATACAACCATATAATATGAAACAGTCTAGTCCATCAACCAGGTAGGGCCACTTCACAGTGCCCTGATAGTTATTGCCAGTTGAGTTGTTTAAGGAATATCCCAATTTAAGGCTTAATTTAAGTCTTAAAATAATCCCTCTAGGTATGCTCTGAGAGTTGGCAGTGCACTTAATATCTACAGTATATGCATTGGCATTTCAATGTACTGTATGACTCTAAGCCCTCACATAGCAAGCAAAAACCCTTCTATGAGAGCTTGTTTTTTGTGGGACAATTTATATTTTCCAGGTTTAGAAAAGGTAAGTTATATTTTCTTGAGAAGCTATAAAATATTTGTGTGGTGATATAGGAATAATACAGAAATGTACCACTTTTGGGGGGAATGCTTGTATAGTGTTCAGTGTAGTAAACATAACATGGTAAATTTATTATTTTGGTGGAGATAATAAAGCGGGGTGCAGGACTTTTGGCTAAAAATTAACTGTCCGTTAACCTTAATCTCTATGGCTAACAGACATTAAATGGATCAGTAAAAAAACAGACACATTAACATTAGTTAGTGTCCACTAATGTCCGTTATGACAAGCGTTCGTTTTTTTTTGTTTGTTTTTTAAATGGACCCTATCAAAACGGACTTACAGTAGTGTGAATGCCCCCTTAGACTTTTTTTGTTTTTTGTGTCACCATATTTTAACAACGGTAACCTTTTTTTAAATTGACTAAGTTATGTTCATTTCTTGTGTGCAAGTTTAGTTTTTTTTTTTTTTTAATTGGCAACTTTTTAATCACTTTTTATCCTTTTTTTTTGAAAGCCAAGATGACCAGAGATTGAGAATTTTTATTTTGTTGAAGTGATCACTGTATGGGATAAATAGCATTATACTTTAACCCCTTCCTGGCATCATAGTACTCAACCACCTAATAGTACGGCAGATGCTGGGTATTCAAACATGGCGCACCCTGAGGCTAGGTTCACACCTGCGCTTGGGTTCCCGTTTGTGGGGTCCGCTTGAGAACCCCACAAACGGAAACCTAATCCGCTTAAAAAAGCGGCTACCTGCGGACCCCTAGACTATAATGGGGTCTGCCTGAAAAGTGCGGAAAAATTTGCAGAGAATAGTCCTGCTTCTGATTCTGTTCATAATTGTTCCACTGAGTAACGGTATAACCAGGGTACAGTGGAACTTCACATTCATTTTATATATTTTGCTGAGAAGCTTAGATCAATGTATAATTTTGGTTAATTCATTCTATGTCTTTTTTCTAAAATATTTGTTCACCTGTGTCGTTTTGAACATCAACTACCTCAGTAAATCTTGTGACAATGTGCCTGTGTGAGTAGAGTGTGTTCTTTGTGGCTTCACTTCATTTTCAAGCAGGAATCTGTCTACACTGTCCTTGGATAGGTACAAGTAAGAGGAGAGGAGCCTGGTTTGAAGTTGTCCTTTTGGCATAGTCAGAGTTGCTTATGGGCTCCTGGCCCCCTCACATCATTCGTGGCAAAATTGGCAGGATCAGAAGTCAGAAGTTTTTGCATATTACAACCAGGCACCTTTTAGTTGGATGGATCTTGTATAATAGAGAAGTTTTCCTGGGCATTTGGATCCTCAGCCCAGATCTCCTGTGCTAATGGTAGGGTATTCCGCACTTGCACTGGTAGGGTATTCCGCCCTTGCAGACTGCTATTGTGCTAGAGTTGTTGTACCTGAGAAGTCATTGCTATGAGCGTTGCCAAGAGTGTTGAGTGAGAACCCCTGTGAGAACTGTGATCATCATTTTCACGCCAAGAGAAGTTTTTGTTACCGTTTTGTGTACTGCTGATGTTGGTTGTGGCTGTTTTTAGTTCTGAGCAAATTACATTAACCTGTGTGGTGTTGAACATCAACAACCTCAGTAAAGCTGGTGATGTTGTGCCTACGTGGAACCTATGTCTTTGGGATGGTCAGGGTCAAAGAAGACTAGCCTAGTCTGGAATGACCATGTTTGGCATAGTCAGAGTGGGTTTTGTGCCCCTGCCCCCCCTTACCGTCACCTTCTTAATAGGCATAAAAAGTCAGTAAAGTAAAATGGTAAGATTCTTGAGGACACTACATTTTTTTCTTTCATTTCATCTACTGTAACTTTTGGTAGAGGTCCAGATCAAACTGGTAACCAGACTTTCAGTAAATGGCACTACACAGGGTAAGTGACACAACTGTGACGAGAAGCCAAGGGTGCCCTCAGGTCACCCTCACCATACTAGAAATGGGTAAAATTTTTTGATCTCTTTTCTGATTTCCAATTAAATGATTCATAACCCCTGCTCTCTGGGGAACTGGAGTAAAAAGATTCATGATATACAGCCTTCAACTTTCAGAAAGTCAAAAATTAACTAGTTAAAGGCAAAAAATATCAGTTGTCAGTGGCATATAGTCAAGGTGGGATGCTGTCGGGGAGGCTGTGGCAAAAAAGGAGGCATGATTACCATGTGTGACTGATGGGAAGATTGTGTGGGTAGCCATTTTGGGGATGACCACTGGTGCCTAGAATGAGATCCAGTGCCGGAGATCCATTGCATGACTGCCGGGAGCCTATTGAAGGCTCCCAGGTTTGTCTGGCATATACTTATATTATAGGCTGCGCTATGCTTTATTGCATTAGTGATCAGATCCACTGAGGTTCAAGACCCCTGGAAAGGGTCTAATAAATACAGTATTAAAAAAATGTAAAAAAAAAGAATTAAAAATTCAAATCGCCTCCCTTTCCTAGGATACATATAAAAGTAAAAAATGACTGTGAAACACATACACATTAGGTATCCCTGTGTCTGAAAACATCCAGTCTACAAACTTATAAATTAATCAAAAGTGCTAAACCACTGTTTTTTCGCTGTTTCGTCTCTGATAAAATTTTTTATAAAAATTTCAAAGCAATAGAGTTCAAAGCAATAGACATTTCCCAAAATGGTAAAACTAAAAAGTACATCTAACCTGGCAAAAAAAGAGAGGCCCTATGCATCCCCGTACACAGAAATATGAAAAAGTTCGGTTCAAATTTTTGCAATTTTTTTTTTACGAAGATTTGGATTTTTTTTAAGGGGTCAAAATTTAAATAGAACTATATAAATTTGGTATCCCTGGAATCATACTGAAACATAGAATGCAGGTGACAAATCATTTTAGCTGCACAGTGAATGCCATAAAAACTAAGCTGTAAAAAAGTTGCACAAATGCACTTTTTCTCCAATTCCACCCCATTCTGAATTTTTGCCAGCTTCCCAGTAAATTGTACAGAATAATAAATGGTACCATTATGAAGAACAATTTACCCTGCAAACATTAAGCCCTCATATGGCTCTGTGAACAGAAAAATAAAAACGTTGTAGGGTTTGGAGGATGGGGAGTCACACGAAAATCAAAAAATGTCTGCGGCTGAAAAGATTAATTATGCCCCTTACACCATGTATTACATAAGATAACCGCTTGACCAGGTGTGCCGATCCCTTCATAGTAGTTTAGGATAGTTGACCAGGTGTGCCGATCCCTTCATAGTAGTTTAGGATAGTTGACCAGGTGTGCCGATCCCTTCATAGTAGTTTAGGATAGTTGACCAGGTGTGCCGATCCCTTCATAGTAGTTTAGGATAGTTGACCAGGTGTGCCGATCCCTTCATAGTAGTTTAGGATAGTTGACCAGGTGTGCCGATCCCTTCATAGTAGTTTAGGATAGTTGACCAGGTGTGCCGATCCCTTCATAGTAGTTTAGGATAGTTGAGAAGTTCTCACTTGTTTCCATAAATCCTATAGTCTTTGTCTCCTTCTCGATTACTAAGTGAGGGAATAGTAGACCCCCATTCTGAAAATTATTTAGTTGTCACAGGATTTTCCTATCGAATGGATTAATAAATGTATTAGATTTGTGCAAAGCTGCATAAAAATGGACTTTATCTGTATGTTTTGTGGTCATTCTGGAGGATCAGGGAAAGGCTTAAAAGTGTCCTGAAAATAGTGGAACCCCAACCTATAATACATTTATGACATACACTGATTTGTCATAAATGTCTCAGATATGAAAAACCACTGCAAATTTTATTACACGATTCACAAGAGGTACAGTCTGACAATGTAGATACTGTGCCCAGTGCTGGAAGCTTAGGAACACTGCACAGAGCCTAAATAGAGGAAGGCCCAGCTAGGCCAAAACATCTAGTACTTGATCTCTATATGTCATGTTGCCCGAACTGCCTTCTGTTTCTCATATATCAATAAATGTAACTCTAGCTTCAAAAACAAGCAAAGTGCATTGAACTCTATTTCATATGTTTGACAACCCAAATGGGTTCTTCATATGCACATCCCATTCTCTAAGGAGTGCGAGATTGTAATCAACTGTTACTGCTAAGAAACTGACATTAACTTGTGTTGTGCTGAACATCAACTACCTCAGTAAAGCTGGTTACAATGTGTCTGTTTGGGCAGAGTGTGTTCTTTACAAAAATATCAGTTGGTCAGTGGCATACAGCCGGGGTGGGATTCTGTCTGCAAGTACCGAGAAGAATTGATAAAAGGGAAAGGGCAAAGGTCATACCAAATATTGATGGGATTTAGATTTCCATTTTCTTTATTAACTTTGCATTTTGTTAACAAAAATAAACTAGTGACACTTCTATTTTTGAAAGCATTCTTTCTTTATCTAAAACATTTGCACAGTACTGTATATATACAATAAAAGAGGATGGAAAATAAAATCTCAGGTAATGACTGAAAAAGCTGCAGATTAATTAGGTCCAATTATAAATTACATTAATAGGTGAATCTCAATGGACAAAAATCCCCATCAGATTATAACATTATAAAACAGGCTCTTCAGAACTGACAGGAAACCATTGCTAGGAGCTGCTGTACAGTTTCTAAAGCACATGTCATCTGTATCTGTAAGTTTTCTTCTCTAGGATTATGTGGTTTATCTTTTGTCCTTCTTTAGGTGTTTGTTTCCTATGTATTAATTTAAGGAAATTATATTCTAATTTCTGTATGTGACATGGATGGTAGATGTTTTTCCACTATGTACTGTAGTTTTATATTTCTCTCCATTGGCATGGGTCACAGTGCCACTAAAAATATACATGTGTCCACCATTATTTTAGCTCAAATTTAGTTACGGATTGCAGTTTCTTAGGAAATCAATTAAATTCAATACAATACAATAGTGCATAATAACAAACCTGTGAAAATGGTAATTCACAACACAATACCTGGGTGGCTGCACATAGACACATATAGAAAAGACATCTCTTGAATAAGAAATCATGTTGTTTTGAAAAGCTGATCATCTTGAGCCACATAACTTGGGATATGTTGAGATAAGAGGAAATGTTAGGAAGGATAGATGTGTGATTATAGTTATATGAGCAGAAGCAAAAACTACAATAAACTAATTTTACACATAAATAATTGCAAAATGTTTTAAAAAAACTATTTGTGATTTGGAATAGAAAAAAGTTTTTTTTTTCTTTTCAACATTGTATGGCATTGTGGTAAAAATCACGTTACCTTCATTCTGTGGGTTTGTATGATTATGGAGATACCAAGTGTAAATCATTTTTATGCTTTACTAAAAAAAAAAAATAATAGATTTTGAAAGTTTTCTGTGTGTCGTCATATGGAGCTGTGTAATAGTTATTTTCTTAAATTTAATAGTTTTATTGGTACTACTGGTCGTTCCTTATGATGGGGAAAATAATGCTGCATATATCATTATTTTTCCAGCAAAGTTGACAAAATACGTCATGGAGACTTCAAATGGAGCCACCAAACAGATATGAACATAGCCTATGTTTCAAATGTCTAAAGCCAAGGTAAGGAAATTTTTTAAAGGGAAGGGTTTTTCCACCCTAAACTGGTCCCAGCATGTGCAGGATCAAATAATGACTTTTCCTAGGGTGCCCATCACTAAGATTTATGATGCTGAAAAGTCAAGTTGTAATATTTTAGAACCTTAGCTTGACATATGCAAATTCCCCTTAACTGGTCATTGGGCCAGCGAGAAGCTTCATATAGTCATGCAGTCATTGCTCTGAATCATACCTTGTGAAGCCAGCAGTTAGGTAGGGAATCAGGCTGAGGTCTGATGGTGAGGGATACGTTGGTCACACTGCACAGGGTGTGACCTAGAGCATTGACTATATGACTAGATGAAGCTAGACGAGGAGAACCACAAGAAAGGACAATACTTAATGCTAAGAACCACCCAACAAGTTCCATTTAAGTCAAGAATTTTAAAGCAACTTTTGCCTTATATTTTCCTTTAAATGAGAAAGAACTCATGAAATTAGTTTTATATTACCCTTATGTATTTTATAATTATCACATAAAGCATTTTTATCTCTAGGCTAAGATGAAAAACTGTCCAAATGGAAGTTCTGAAAATGAATTTTACATTGTCGCCTTCTCTATGCCACCACAGGCACAAGTTAAGCTATTTTTTGGGATATTGATCATTTATCTGATGGCCTTGTTGGGCAATATGATAATTATTATTATTGTATGTTTGGTACCAAAATTACACAATACAATGTATTTTTTGCTGTGTAATCTTGCCATTGTAGATGTGACATCTACAACGTCCTGCATCCCTAAGCTACTTGCTATCACCCTAACTCAAGATCACAGGATCTCATTTCCTGGTTGTATGATCCAGATGTTTTTCTTCATCTTATGCGCTGATGGTGAATTTTTCATGCTGACGTCAATGGCCTATGACCGCTATGTGGCAATATGTAAGCCCTTACAATATCACACAATAATGAGAAAGAACATGTGCATTGTCATGGCGGCCTCCTCGTGGATAATTGGAGCTGTAAATTCTCTATCACTCACAACACTTACCGCCATATTACAATTCTGTTATTCACATGATATTAAAACTTCTACTGTGATCTGAATTCAGTGATTATTCTTTCCTCCTCGGACATCACAAGCAGGAAGGCTTTTATATTCTCTCAAGTTTTCCTTGTAATTATTTTACAGTTCCTGCTTACTATAATCTCTTATGTCTTTATCTTCTCCGCCATATTGAAGATCCGTTCCTCGTCAGGACGTATGAAAGCTTTCTCCAGCTGCGCCTCCCACCTCACCACAGTTATATTATTCTATGGACCAAGTACATTCTTGTATACAAAACCTCGAGCTGAAGACTCTAAAGATCAGGACATGTTATTATCAATGCTTTACCTTGGTGTTGTTCCTATGTTAAATCCTCTGGTCTACAGTCTGAGAAATAAGGAGGTTTGGGGGGCTATATCATCAGTAACCAAACAAATGAGGACAAAGTTCTCAACACCAGATTAGATAATGGGCACACAATACTGTACATACTTGGTATGCTTGGTTATACTTGGGTTGAAGGTTGATGGTCTTCTAAAATAATAGTAATTTACAGTCATAGAAGTTTGGGCACCCCAAACTTAACATTTTTAGTCAATTGGGGCAACAGCCATTCATTTGAAACTATAACTGATGCACAGAATATTCAGGTACGTATGTCTACAGAAGTGCAACTCCAATTGACCGTCAGAGGCCAGTTTTTTTGCTTGTACGCCCGGCTCCGGTTTAGTTCCTGGTCTGGTGGGTTTTTGTTTTTAACATTCGTCGTGTTTGTGGTGCCGGTGGCCGCCTGTCCCACGTGTTTGTTTCGGTCTGGGGCTGGGTGGCCTTCCGCTTGTTTGTTCCTCTGCTGTGCCTGGGTTTGGGCTGTGTTTGGTCTTGTCTTGCTGTTCTCCCCGGTTCTTCGTCCTTTCTTGTCATTTTCTCGTCTGCTGTCTGGTTGTCCTGCGCCCTCCTTACGTTCCCGGTGCCGGCTTGGCCCCGCCCCGCTGTGGCCTCCACCTTTTACGTGGGTGCGTGTTTTTCTTGGTGCTGTGTTTTTGGCGCCTGTCGCCTTTTGTGCCCTCATCTTTGTTTCATCAGTCCACAGGCTTTCTTCCTGGTGGCTTGTCCATGTGTTTTGCTACCTCGGGCTCTGTTTGTGGCGTGCTTTCGCGGCTTCTTTCGCTCACTCTCCCATCGTTCTCCTTGTGCGTGTGCTGTTTGTTGCCGTGCACGTGCACCATCTGAGCGTGTGCTGCGCTCTTTGGGGTGGTCTGTGGTTGTCCTTGCTGTTCTCACCATTCTTCTTCTCTGCCTTTCTGTTTTTCTTGGCCTCCACTTCTGGGCTTCGCTGTCCCTGTGGTTTCTTTCTTCTGTCTCACGTGGCTGCGGTTTCTCTGGCCTTTTTGTTCCTTCCCCTGCCTATGTTGGTCTTTGTTTTCAGTCATTTGGGTTGTTTTGGGGCCCATGTGCCACTCTTCAGGGAGTTCTGGAGCAACTTGCATTGGCCACCTTTCCTTTTCTCTGTTGGTCCCTGGCTTGGTTCGCTCGTGGGTTACCCTTTTGTGCTTCAGTGTCAGTGTGTTGGAGTATTCAAATCAATAAAATGATAAGGGTACCCAAATTTTTGCACCGGTCAAATTTTGGTTTAATGCATATTGCACATTTTCTGTTAGTACAATAAACCTCATTTCAATCCTGAAATATTACTGTGTCCATCAGTTATTAGATATATAAAATTGAAATGGCTGTTGCAAACACCCAAATATTTAGAACTAAAAATGATTAAGATTAATAGGGGTGCCCCTTTTCATTGCTGTATATGGGAAAAAAATGAGAAGTTACAAAGCTAAAGATGATAAGTCACATAAAACAGAACTTACCAGTAAATTACCATTTACTGTGAAATGTAAAACAATGACAAGAAGTTACACAAGTTACAGCCTCAAAATATCCACAAAAACATCTATTTTTATGATGAACACTGGTAAAAAAACTCTATTTTTATTGACAAAGTGCCTTTGTCACTAGTGGTAGTGTTAGTGTTCCCATGAAACATGTAGAAGGGTGTCCCCAGAGTAGATGAACTGTATTCTTCCACTAAGCTTCAGTAGTTTGTGCCTATAGGTCTGATTCCAACTTACCTGGCCACAAAACAGAATTCATGGCAGGGTTTCTGACAAGTCCCAGACCATAGAAAGTTCCAGCATTCATGGTTGTATACACTTGTAACTTGTCCAGACAAAAGACTGTCACTAATAAGCTGGTTAAAAAAAAAAATCTTTAAAAAACTTGGTAAATTTTTTAATTTACTTTTGCAAAAATATTTCACTTTTAATTATTTACTAATATAAATATAGATATGTTCATGGAAAAAACCCTTTAGGCTAAGGCCCCACGTAGCGAGCCGCGGCCAAAAAAAGCTGTGGGAAAAACCTTGGATTCACACACATCTAGATATTTATGAGGAATTATTAGCAAATATTGAATTTCCTGAGTAGTGACAGTCTTTCCCATAGACTGACAAATTGGGGGTTATGCAATTTTTTTTTAATTCTTTTTTTTTTTTTTTTAATTCTTTTTAACTTCTCGATCAGTTTTTATTTCAAAATAGTAAAAAATAGGAATTCAAGCATTCATTGTGTGGGATAAATAACATTATATTTTTTATCCCTTCCCGATATCTACTCTAATAGCACGGCAAATGACGGGTCTATAAAGTAGCTAAAATAAATAAATTAAATATGAAGTGGTTAATTATTTGTCATAAAATAATTATATTGAATGGAAAATTGCACTGAGTATGCTGATGACTCTTGCACTGTATGTTACACTGTCACTTTAATTGTATAGTTGGTGTTGTATCATCAGACCTATCTCAGTCTGGTTCTCTCTAAAGGGTGGCACAATAGCTCTCCAAGCAGGCAAAACATAACTGTGCCTATTGGCTGTGAGGAGGGAGTGTTCTTTTGATGCCATTCAACATACAGTTTTCAGGTGCTATGACCTGATACCTTGTAATCGCAACAAGTGGGAGGAGCTCTTGTCATGCCTTCAGGTCTTCTGTCTGGACTGTTGCAATGTATCAGCAATTTAATGATCTCAGGCTCAAATTTCCTTGGCTAAAAAAACAAAACTGTTAAAAAAAAGAGATAAAAAAAAAAAAAAATCTAATCACCCTCTTTGATTCACACATAAAAGGAAATAAATAAAATGAAATGAAACACATTAGGTATCACCAAGTTTGGAAATGCCTAAAATTTCAAAATATTTACCCCATATAGTAAACACTGTAACAATATAACAAAAAATCTGAATGCCCAAACCACCATTTTTCGCTGCTTTGCATCCCCAAAAATTTAATAAAAAGTGATCAGATTTTATCTAAAATCATATCAATAAATACTACAACGTGTCCTGCATAAAAAGTGTAACACAATTCTGTACACAGGAATATAAAAAATTGAAGATATCAGCATAGAAGGTAACATTTTCTTTTTACCATGCAGTGGACACCATAACAACAAAATCCATAAGAAAATAGTGCAGCTGCCACACTTTTCTGATGTTTTTCCAGGTCTTCAGTGGATCGCATGGAATATTAAGTGGTACCGTTCGGAAGTACAAGTAGTCTTGGAAAAAAAAAGCAATTGTATTGCTCTGTGAAGTGAAAAAAAAGGTATGATTTTTGGGAGGCAGGAAGTGACAAATGGCTGTATCCTGTATGTATGTGTTCTTTGGCTGAGACTTCATTACACTAGTGACCCTGCTGCTCTGTCCTTGAGAAGGTTGGGGTAAGAGGAAAGACAAGTCTGGTCTGGAATGACCCTCATTGGTGTAGTCAGAGTGGTTTCTACAGGTTACCTTCATAAAAGGCATACAGAGCCAGTAGATCGACATAGTAGAGCAGGATTCTTGAAGACACCACTTTTTTATTTTAATTTATGCTACTTTTTGGTAGAGGTTCAGATCAAGCAGCCAGGTTCCCAGATCCTCTCCATATGGCACTACAGAGTCGATGAGAGGAGGTGGCCATTTGGTCACACATGTGCCGCTCTCTTCTTTGTAGTTCTTAGTTATTTCCATAAATCTCATAGTCTTTGAACTTCATAGACTTTTTCTTGATTACTAAATGAGGGAGGACTGAACCCCCATTCTCTCGAAAAGGCATTATCTAGTTTTCACTTTTAGTCAATTTTTATGCAAATGTACACAAACCCCAGTTACTTTCTTATCTGTGAGTTTTGTGGGCATTCTGGAAGATCTGAAATAGACTTAAGAGTTATGTGAATTTGAAAGTGCCTAAAGTAGAACCCCAACCTATAATACATTTATTAATACATTAATACATTATACATTAACTTGGCAAATAGGCTAAAGACGGCATTAGAAAAAAATTGGCATTGTGCATTATTGAAAGAGATACACGAGACATAATTTGAGGGGGTGTAGAAGGTGCAGTTGCAACCAGGCCCAGGAGTCTTAGGAGGCCCATAAAGTGTACATTATACTTGAACCTTGGTAAAGATTTTACATTGGT
Source organism: Leptodactylus fallax (assembly GCA_947044405.1). Lineage (NCBI taxonomy): Eukaryota > Metazoa > Chordata > Amphibia > Anura > Leptodactylidae > Leptodactylus > Leptodactylus fallax. The sequence continues at coordinate 106,511 of CAMRHE010001038.1, read as the reverse complement.
GCCCAGGAGGTTCGGCCTATCATGTACAAGTGGCATTCATGGTTTTCATGGATGCCATACATACAGTGGGGAAAAAAGTAGTTAGCCAGCCACCAATTATGCAAGTTCTCCCACTTAAAAAGATGAGGCCGGCCTGTAATTGTCATCATAGGTAGACCTCAACTGAGAGACAAAATGAGAAAATAAATCCAGAAAATCACATTGTCTGATTTTTTTAAGAATTTATTTGCAAATTATGGTGGAAAATAAGTATTTGATCAATAACAAAAGTTCATCTCAATACTTTGTTATATATCCTTTGTTGGCAATGACAGAGGTTAAACGTTTTCTGTAAGTCTTCACAAGGTTGGCCCACACTGTTGCTGGTATGTTGGCCCATTCCTCCATGCAGATCTCCTCTAGAGCAGTGATGTTTTGGGGCTGTCGCTGGGCAACACGGACTTTCAACTCCCTCCAAAGGTTTTCTATGGGGTTGAGATCTGGAGACTGGCTAGGCCACTCCAGGACCTTGAAATGCTTCTTACGAAGCCACTGCTTCGTTGTCCTGGCGGTGTGCTTGGGATCATTGTCATGCTGAAAGACCCAGCCATGCTTCATCCTCAATGCCCTTGCTGATGGAAGGAGGTTTGCACTCAAAATCTCACAATACATGATGGCCCCATTCATTCTTTCATGTACACGGATCAGTTGTCCTGGTCCCTTTGCAGAGAAACAGCCCCAAAGCATGATGTTGCCATCCCCATGCTTCACAGTAGGTATGGTGTTCTTTGGATGCGACTCAGCATTCACTCTCCTCCAAACACGACGAGTTGTGTTTCTACCAAACAGTTCTACTTTGGTTTCATCTGGCCATATGACATTCTCCCAATACTCTTCTGGAACATCCAAATGCTCTTTAGCAAACTTCAGACGGGCCCGGATATGTACTGGCTTAAGCAGGGGGACACGTCTGGCACTGCAGGATCTGAGTCCCTGGCGGCGTAGTGTGTTACTGACGGTAGCCTTTGTTACATTAGTCCCAGATTTCTGCAGGTCATTCACTAGGTCCCCCTGTGTGGTTCTGGGATTTTTGCTCACCGTTCTTGTGACCATTTTGACCCCACGAAGTGAGATCTTGCGTGGAGCCCCTGATCGAGGGAGATTGTCAGTGGTCTTGTATGTCTTCCATTTTCTAATTATTGCTCCCAAAGTTGATTTCTTCACACCAAGCTGCTTGCCTATTGCAGATTCAGTCTTCCCAGCATGGTGCAGGTCTACAATTTTGTTTCTGGTGTCCTTCCACAGCTCTTTGGTCTTCACCATAGTGAAGTTTGGAGTGTGACTGTTTGAGGTTGTGGACAGGTGTCTTTTATACTGATAACAATGTCAAGCAGGAGCCATTACTACAGGTAATGAGTGGAGGACAGAGGAGCCTCTTAAAGAAGAAGTTATAGGTCTGTGAGAGCCAGAAATCTTGCTTGTTTGTAGGTGACCAAATACTTATTTTCCACCATAATCTGCAAATAAATTCTTAAAAAATCAGACAATGTGATTTTCTAGATATGTTTTCTCATTTTGTCTCTCATAGTTGAGGTCTACCTATGATGACAATTACAGGCCTCTCTCATCTTTTTAAGTGGGAGAACTTGCACAATTGGTGGCTGACTAAATACTTTTTTTTCCCACTATATCCATTAGTTTCAATGCGTTTATTCAGATGTCAGATGAAAACGGAAGCACATCTTTTTTCTCACTGATCCTGATGCATCACACCAACAAAAGTTTATGGGTCCATGAAAAAAAACAAATGACATCCATGTGACATCCATTATTTACGGACCCAGAGACATACAAAATATAGAAAATGAAACAAAAAAAGCTTGATCTTTCACAGACGTGATAAATGGATCAACCATGGACAGCACACACACTGCAAATAAGCAGGGTTCGGTGCTGTCCATGAATAGCACAAACTTCACATGGATGAGGCCTTACTGTTCTGAAGATACAGTACCTTTTGTAATCTCTCTCTGTTAAAAAAAATGTGGAAATTAGAATGTGATACTGTTTCACAATATCACATTCTATTTTCCACATTCTACCTTTTCTTTTAATTTATATGCATTCAATGACATATATATATATATATATATATATATATATATATATATATATATATATATTTATCTGTCATTGAAAGAATATAAATTAAAAAAGGACGTAAATGAAGATATCAGGTGACAAGTGAAAAAGCTGCAAGTTAATTAGATCCAACTATCATTTACATTTATAGATCAAATCTCAATAGACACACATCCCCATTGGATTATATTATTATAAAACAGGCTCTTCAGAGTCAGTCTAGAACTGACAGGAGGCCATTCCTAGGAGCTGGTATACTCATCCTACAGCAAATGTCATCTGCATCTATAAATTCTACATTTTCTTCTCTACTTGGATCAGTATTTTTCCCTCTTTAGATGTATGTTTTTCTATATATTATATACAAAGCTTGTGTGTGAACTAATTTATGTTAACAGGCATGTGACTTTTTTCACTATGTACTATATTTTTGTGTATCTCTCCACTGGCAGGGAACATAGTGCTGACAGAAATATGCATGTATCCACACTCATGTTGGATAAAATTTGGATAAAGCGTATCTCCAATTATAAAACCACTTTTCGTAAATGAATAGTACATATTAATATAAGAGACTTTGTAATACATCTTATTATAGATAATTGTTTCCTTATCCCCTTATTAGGTTGCTCTCCTCCTTATCTTCACTCAGGCTGTTGATTTATATTGTACTGTATATATACGTAGAATCTGTCTCTGTCTCTGCACAGAAGTCTATGGAGTGGGGAGCTGGCGGAGCAGGCAGTTAACTGATTTGTTGCCTAATTCAAAGCAATGGTAAAGTCATCTTGAAACATACAGCAGTGTCAGAAGAGCTCTCTTTCAGTGTAGAGTTTAGCAACTGCCGATATTTTTCTGTCTTTTCCAGCACCCTTCTCCCTTCTTGCCTCTCCATAGACTTCTATGTAAAAAGTAACTCAGCCTGATAAATGGAGAAGGAAACATAATGTTATGTCCTCACCCGTTTGAACTCCTGCGCCATCCTCTGGCCGCATTGTACGGCGCAGGAGGCATGTCTGCTCATGATTACCTGCTCCTGGACTCTTGTCCTTCTGTGTTGGCACTGTTTAGGCTTAAATTTTGTGTGCTTTGTGATTGACAGCTTATTTGCCAATCAAGCCTGGGGAGGGTTTTGGACTTCCTATAAACTGGCCATCAGCCCACACATGGTCGCTGGCTATTGTGTCTCTGACCTTGGTAAGCGTTTGTCCTTGCTCTTGTATTGTATTTACTTACCTCTGCTTTTGGCTTTTGACTACTCTTTTGGATTGCGATTTGGTACTGTTTTGTCTCTCTGGCTTGAACCTTGGCTTGTTGACTCCTCTGCTGTGTTGGGTGTCTTGTCCTGTTCTGTGTATCACTTATCTAGAGTAGGGTCTGTTTATTCACAGATACCGGTTGTTGACGGCTCATACAGCTTCAGTTACATAACCTTTTCTATTAAAAGATGGCTGGACCATGGTAGCAAACAAGCCCTCTGACCTCTTGTGTCCCCCCTATCTCCTCATAGAATGTAAGCTCTTGCGAGCAGGGTCCTCACTCCTAGTGTGTGATATGTTTATTTCTTTGTCACATTGTAATGTCTCATATTGTCTGTTCATGTGTCCTCTGATTTTTAAAGTGCTGTGGAATATGTTGGCGTTATATAAATAAAGTTATTATTATTATTAGGGTTTGTCATCCAGTTGTCCCTGTCATTAGGACACTTGCAGCAAATAGGTAGGGACACGGGGTGGGCCTAGTTTTAGGGCTATCTCTGTCTTCCCTTTCCAGCTGCTGTTGGGAATTACTTACGGGCAATTTCATAACACATACTGTATTAAGATGGCCATGCATATTAGATTTCTAGATTGATAAAGTGGCAGATTTTTAATATTTAGTGAACAATCTGTTTGTACATAAACCTAAAACATTTGTTCCGTACAGCTGACCATCAACTAACATTGGCCACAACCAAAATTGGTTGTGCCTGTCAGCTGTGGACTGACAAACCTGTGGGTAAAATTTATGTATGGTGGTCATGTGTTTTTTAAAATATGGGCTAGTAAGAAACCTCGTGAGTTGGGGTGAACATTAATTTTGTATCAAAAATGGATATATGTGTGTGTCAAAAAAGTGGATAAAAGTTAATCAATCAAAACTTTTTCATTATGAAATATTTTATTTTAACTTATTTCTTAAAATAATTTTAATGACACTTTTGTCATAAAACAGTTATATAAAGTTGATATAATTTCCTTTGCATCACTTCCTTTATATTGTAAGAGTTTAATCTGGTAGAGATCATGTGTTTGGGGTAGCCAAACATTCGCTGTTGATTATATTTTTGGATCAGTCGCTTGTGCGAGAAATCAATGAATGTCTACAATATAATGCGTACGGCCAGTTTAAGATGTATTTTGTTATATTCACTTACAAAGTTTCTTATATTCAAGTTACACCCAGGGTAAGTTTGTAGTCTGTATTCATGGAGGCAAATACAGATGTAATAAAATTTACACTTAACACATTAACTACACAGAGACATAGAAAGTTAAAAAATCTGTTTCAGTGGATTTTCAATGGATTTTGTTGTGTTTTGTAATATCACACTGAAGCAAGATATCAGTATCAAGTTATTATTATTATTTATTTTTAGAGCACCATTAATTCCTTGGTGCTGTACATTATTATATTAATTCCATGGTGCTGTACATTAGTATATTATTTCCATGGTGCTGTAAATTTGAGGGTTTACATACAATACAAAAAATATACAAAACAAGTACAATACCAACAGTGATCAACTGTAACAGTGGGCTAAAGAGCCCTACCCGCAAGGGCTTACAATCTATGAGGGAAAGGGGATAGAGACAGTAGGTGAGGGTAGAATCTGTGCAGATGGTGGTGTGATGGCAGCAGTGTTATTGAAGGTTGTAGGCCTTCCTGAAGAGGTGAGTCTTCAAGGTCCTCTTGAAGCTTGTGACTGTGGGGGACAGTCTGCTGTGCCATGGCAGTGAGTTCCAGAGTATTGGGGATGCAAGGGGGAAGTCTTGGAGATGGTTGGGTAAAGAGTAGATAAGAGCAGGACGGAGAAGGAGGTCTTGAGAGGATCAGAGGTTACATGTGGGCAGGAAACGGGAGATTAGGACAGAGATGTATGGAGGGGACAAGTTGTAGATGACTTTGTATGTTAAATTTTGGTTTATTTGTAGGTTTGCATAGAAGCTGTAGACAAAACATGGTAGGAGATATTTGATAAATGGTATTTATTGCTTTATTGTATTTTTTTTTAATTTTAGATACACTAGAGCACTAAAAGAAAAAAAAAAAGTGCAGTGAAACTCCTCTGTCTCCATGTGAAGACTACCTCCAGGGCCAACTCCAATTTTATGTGGAATCTTGAGAGACAGATACTCAGTGGGTTGCTTTGTGGCAAAAATCATGCAGTAGCAGTGTGTACCTGTATAATGGTCATTTTATCATGCTCCCATACCATATAATGGCCCCTTATGGTTAGAGAAAATCTGTAAAACTCTGCAAAATTTGTAATTATTTATATTTACAAAAATGTTTAAATTATAATTGTCTACGTATCTAAATATGGTTATAAATTTTAAGGTAGTGGTAATTAACTGATTTGGGGGGGGGATTGGCAATACTAAATAAATATTGTTTTTTATCCTTTCCATATTCTAACTTATTGTACTTTTGTCTATGGACTTTTGTAATGGCTATGGGGTGAATCATAGTATTATTGAAACACGTCTTAGCACCCTTGTCTTTCAATAAGGTCCATAATGTTCTGCCAAGGAGTCAGGAGACAGTATGATGTGGGAAATATGCTGCACGTATGGCAATTTTTCGTAGAGACATGTTGACATGAACATAGCCTAAATTTTCAATAACTTACTAAAACCAAGTCAAGATTCTAGAACAATTTTTCCTTTAGATTTTCCTTTAAAAATTAAAGGAGAACTCATGAAATTTGTTTCCTGCATTTGATCATTATCGTATCTAAAAGCATTTTATTTCCAGGCCAAGATGAGTGACTGTACAAATGAAAGTTCTGAAAATGAATTTTACATTGTCGCCTTCTCTATGCCATCACAAGCACAAGACAAACTATTTTTCGGGATATTGATCATTTATCTCATAGCTTTGTTGGGAAATTTGATAATTATTATTCTTGTATGTTTGGTGCCAAAATTACATAATCCAATGTATTTCTTCCTGTGTAACCTCTCCATTGTAGACGTGACATCAACAACTTCCTGCATCCCTAAGCTACTTGATATCACACTAACTCAAGATCACAGAATCTCATTTCCTTTCTGTTTGACCCAGATGTTTTTCTTTATTTTATGTGCTGATGGTGAAATTTTCATTCTCACATCAATGGCCTATGACCGCTATGTGGCAATATGTAAGCCCTTACAATATTACACAATAATGAAGAAGAATGTGTACCTTGTAATGGCGGCCTCCTCTTGGATAGTTGGCTCTCTTAATGCACTATTACATACACTTCTTACATATGGATTGCAATTCTGTTCTTCACATGATATCAATAATTTCTTATGTGATCTGAATTCAGTGCTTTCTCTTTCCTCCTCAGACATCACAAGCAGGAAGGCTTTTATATTCTCTGAAGTTTTCCTTATTACTATTTTACAGTTCCTGCTCACTATAATCTCTTATGTCTTTATCTTCTCCGCCATATTGAAGATCCGTTCCTCAGCAGGACGTATGAAAGCTTTCTCCAGCTGCACCTCCCACCTCATCACAGTTATATTATTCTATGGACCTCTTACATTCTTGTACACAAAACCACAATCTGAAGATAGTAAAGAACAGGACATGTTACTATCGATGCTTTATCTTGGTATTGTCCCAATGTTAAATCCTCTGGTCTACAGTTTGAGAAATAAAGAAGTTTGGGGGGCTATTTTATCAGTAACCAAACAAATGAGGAGAAAGCTCTCCACACCAAATTAGATAATTGGCACAAAATATTTATTTCATATGCTTAGTTATACCTAGTGTCAAGGTTGAAAACCTCCTAAAATTAGTCAAATTTTGTAAATTAGAATATTCAAAACTAAGCAATAAAGATGACAACTAATATATGTCTATAGCTCAAATACCAATACCGATAGCTGCGGTGGGGAGAGACACAAGGACATACAATCATCACAATATAGCTGTTCAATTAATATATGCAAAGATACAAATATCCATTGACTTTTAAAATGCCAGTGCAATACATAACAGAGAACAGAGTTTCATAATAAATCAACACAGGTACTCCTACGATAATTTCATATGGAGATGCAAGCGCAAGGGATATATCCACAAAATGTATACTGACCCAGGTAGTTATATAGGAAGTCCAGGGCTGTCCCCACTGCACACCCCTAAGTGCATTCTGTCAAACCTTCCTCAGGGAATGATGTGGTTGGAAAGCAGCCTCAGCCCTAAATAGTTGCCTCATTCCTCAAATGGTAAAAAATCCATGGACCTGGAGCTTATACCTGTGCTGATGGGATAGTGTCTGGCTGTATGGTTCTCCTGGCTGTTCATGTTTGTTTCTTTGATGTTGGGTATGAATGAGAAAAGTCCCTGTGTATCAGGCTTGGAGGTTGAGAGATGTAGTAGATGTGATTATGGTGGCAAGGATCTCTACCAGACTCTCCAGTGTTCCTAAGGGGGCTTTCAGTGTATTTGACGGTGCTTGTAGTATTCATCAGAGGTAGATCCCAGTGGTAATCCTTCCTTAGTCAGATGGTGGTTGGAGTGTCCTTGATGGTGAATGGAGAATGAAGACTCGGGTGACAGTGTTGTAGATTACCAAAAGTCATGGTTTACCGATGAGGAATAGGTGAAAATAATCTACTTCATCCATATAATGGAGCTAAGGCTGTTGTGATGGTACTTCCCAGTTAGTCTCTGTCTAACTTGCTGTGGCAGTCTTACTCTTATAGAGTATGCTCTAAGTAAGTATCTCATTCCACAAAATTTCTACGATACCCAGGCCATGGGGCAAAGATCTAAAAAGGTTTGCCCTGTTTGATCTGAGGCTAACAGGTGTAACACTTAAGTCCATACGACATTGCCTTCAAAATCTCTTCTTGCACACACCATCCAGAAAAATGAGCAGAGATTTCTCCCATCTCCCGTAAGCAAAGTAATTAACTTTTGTAATGTTCCACTGGGACACGTGTGACTTGTGACCATTTTCTGACATTTTCCCAACTGCTAGTGGTTCCTGCACCGTCATCTCACTCACTGTTATTTTTCAAGTAATCTGAAGGAGTCTGTGCACATATAATTAACTCCATTTGAAACCCTGTGCCTATAAAACACTACACCTACAGACACTACTTCTGCAGTCTATGGATTCCTGAAGGTCAGGATGACTGAGGGAGATAGTCCAAATTCTATCTTAAAATGGACCTAATCTACAAATTGGGAATTTGCATATGTAGCAAATTGCATATGTAGCAACTCCATAACATAACCACAGGCCTTCAAAAGTTCCCTTGCCAATATGGAACAGATGCAAAAATGCATGTGGGCCAAATTCTATCCTCAATCTGCCACAGAATCTGTGGCTTGAGCAACACTAATGATTAGATCCAGTCATTTCAGCCTAATCGGCAACTGAAAGCCCTGGTGGAAAGCCAGAGATGTTGAAATAGAAGAGGAATTTGAGGTGGAAGGTTTCTTCTTTCTTTCCACCATGTGAACAGGCATTTACTTTGCAGCATTTTTATCCACACATGCCTAAAACTTTGCACAGTACTGAATATATATACTGGACACATTTCTTTTTATATATTTTCTTTTACGGTTTATCGGATGACATTCCACATATAAGATTTTGTAAATTTAAAAAATGTTTGGTTTTCTATGAAAATAAGAATGTAAAAAAATGCGAAAACACATAAAAGATAGAGTAAACATGCTCATTTTTAAAGTGAAGTTCTTTATTTAAAAATAAGTAATAAAATACAAAACAATATATGTATATGCTGAATATTTCCTTAAGAAATTAAGAGAGCTGCATAAGGGTTTATTTTTTTGCAATATTAGTTGTATTTTATACGTTTGGAAAAGTTTCTATTTTCTTGAAAAACTGTAATTTCCTGAAAAGATAGACTGAAATATACCTATTATTATGACATCTAAGGACAGGAAAGAATACTACAATCTCTACAATCCCTGCCTATATATTCTCAACATTGAGATGATAACACCAAGAAGAAAATTATCACAGGATGGATAGACATGTTAATACAGGTACAACTCAATAAATATTTTTGAAATGTTCATTCATTTCAGTAATTCAGTAATACAATTCATAATCAGCGTCTTCCATGATTGTGTGTCCTACTGAACCAGACTGAGGGACCATTTAAAGGCTTAGGAAACCTTGGCAGGTGACATTGAATTTACAATACTGAACTTTTTTACAATATTCTAATTTTCTTAGATTTGGGTTTTCATTACCTGTAATCCATAATCAACATTTACAGAAATAAAACACTTGAAATAGAATACTCTGTGTGTAAAGAATCTAGAAAATATAGGAGGTCACTTTTTTAATTTAATTACTGAAAGAAAGAAATGTTTCAAAGATATTCTAATTTATTGAGATGCACCTGTAATATGTGATAAAAAGTGAAAAAAAATATTCAAAACATCTTGATTTATTCAATATCAAGCAAAAGCACCACATGCAGAAACCCCCACACTTACATGCCTTGGCATGCTATCAATGAGGTTAATAATGGTTGTCTGAGGAATGTTATGCCATGCTGAATTCACTCAGACATGCAAACCATCAAGATTGACTGCCGGTAGCTCCCTGCGAAATTGCTGATCAAAGATGATCCAGATGTTCTCTATAGGACACAAGTCCGGAGATGATGCGGGCTATAGTAGCATGTTTGCAGCCTATAATTGTCTTGTTGAGAAACGGCTCCAGTGACTCTTTGGGAAATGTCCATAATACTGGTTATACAACAAAGTCAATGTTATTATTTATTATTATTATTATTATTATTATTATTGTTTATTTATATAGCACCATTAATTCCATGGTGCTTTACATTTGAGGATTTACATACGGTACACAAGATATACAAAACAAATATAATACTAACAGCGACCAACATGCGCAGTGGGATAGAGGGCTCTACCCGCAAGGGCTTACAATCTTACAATGTAACAACAAGCTGTTAGTATACATAAAATGAATCCTAGTGGGTTCCCGCTATCATACATTATGCCACCCCACACCATAATCCCAGGAATAGGACCAATATGACGTCCCCTTGTGAAGGCCGCTCCATGACGTTGCACACATGATCTCCAGGCCATTCACCAGCTATCATTGCATCTAAGACAAAATCAGGATTCATTGCTAAAGAGAATAGACCTCCATTCCAGCCTCCATTGTGGTTGTGCTGTACACCATGATAGCCTTTGAGAGCAGTGGTCTGAGGTCAATGGAGCACCTGTAGCTGGCTCATGGTCCAATTGTCCAATTTTGTACAAACACCTTCCAATGGATTGTGTCAACACTGTTTGCCAACCTAGGCTTGGGATGTGACAATCAATTTCACTTGGCGTACAGAATGGATCACTACATGCCATTCTTCCAATTAAAGGATCTGTCTGTCTAGAAGTTCTCTTCTGTGCACCTCTTGCTGTCATTGCAGTTTGCTGTTATTCACCTAACCACCGGGACACACAGTGTTGAACATTGCTGACATCTCAGCCTAGGCTCATAATGATACACCTGGGTGATAAACCAAGGTCTCTCAGTTTGAGGATTCTTTCCCTTTGTTTGTAGTTGGCATGTCGGCATGCCAATGTACAGGGTGCATTGTATAATCATCCCAAACCACTTGATCCAATTTTTGAGATTACATGTGGCTAAAAAAATGTGTTTTCAATCTGTCTTTTATGCTCCTCCCACATGTCACAGATTGGAACTACGTGCTTTGATTTGCAGATGTTAGGAACACCAGCTACTTCCTCCATTTGTATACCCTTACAGCTTGTCCTTCCTGATGTTTTAATTTCAATGTTGAGGAGTGTATATACAGTCGCCATGGTATTTCTATAGTCTTTCATGTATAAGGGGGTATAGGATTGTAGGCTGTTGCACAACTACCACAACATAGCCATAGAAGGGCACATCTACATGAATATGAAAGAAAAACCCAATAACATGTGCAACAGTCCTTTTCCCAAGATGGCATCTTCAACTTATTTATAGAAACTGTTTCCATCTATTAGTCACAAGAGGGACCGCTATAACACAAAAGCATTATACGGTCCTCTCCAGGCCTCAAGTCCCTCAGATTATGGTCTCTTGCTGCTTGTCTTATTCTTCTTGGGAAAATTAACCACTCACAATTGATGCATAGGATTGATGCATAGGTTGGGGAATAGTCATCTCTTTGGGCCTGCAACACTAACTTTGCTCTTCTCAGCTGCTTCTTCTCTATATATGGAAAAAAAAACTCTCTCAACTAGCACTCTGGTAGGGAGGAAATTCCTTCTCTTCCCATGTTTTCATTAGCCATTTCATTCGCAGCTCTCAGAAGGCCATTCTCCTGCAGGAGGGAGATTCACTTTCCTCTACAACACTTTGCTCTTCAGCAAACATTAGAGGCTTCATTGCAGTCAACCTTTACCACTGGTTGTTCTTTATTTACCCCACTTTCTATCCAAATACTACATACACCCTAAATGGATTCTATTTATGGTGGGTGGAAACTAACTGATATGATCATACAGTATACACAGAAAGTAGAGGAAAATCTACACATCTAACTCTCTCTCACTCGCACAGAAACAGAGTCATATAGGACATTATAGAGTTCTGGTCAATACTGATGTGAATAATTCTCATCTCCAGATGTCTCTGTCTGTGCCTGAGTCTGTACTTCCTCACTGGGCTTGTACTTATGCCTCCCCTTCCCCTTTTGATAGACTTCTATTGTGAACTTTCTACCTTCCTATAGCAAGTTGGATAGAGCAGAGATTTCAGAGTGAATGTCAGTTTAGCATGGGGAAGTGGAGCAAGAAAAGAGCCATATAAGTAGATGAAAAAAGATTTTTTTTTCTGACAAGATATATTACAAAGTTTCTTTTATTTGCTAGCACTATTAATTTATGCAAACTTTGCTAAAACATTAGAGACCATGTAAAAGAAAATAATTGGATCACAATACACAAAACAACAAATTACTCAGAATCAATTATTAGCTGTATTATGGTTGAAATCTCAATAGGGAAAAAATCCCCATCAGATTATAACCTTATAAAATAGGCTCTTCAGCGTCAGATCAGAACTGACATGAGGCCATTACTAGGAATTGCTATACTGTACCTACAGCAAAATTTTTCTTCTGTTGTATTATGTGGCTCTGGATTTATCCCTATTTGGATTTACGTTTTCATGTATATTATTTAGAATGAATTGGTGTACTATTTCCTGTGGACAGGGATGTGACATTGGACGGTAGACTTTTTCACTATGTAGCTTTATTTGTCTTTATAATGGAGTGCATCATAGTATCACTATATCAATTTCACAATAGAAATATAAATGTGTCTATTCTTATACTAATTTAATTCAATATAATATCACAAAATTCTCAAAAGAACTTTTCAGATGCTGCAGATGATAATCACATAGACACATATAGGATAGACATTTTGTAGCAGCACATTACATGTACTGTAACAGCAACCTAATATCACATCAGCTATGATTGGTGCCCTTAAAGGGAATCTATCATTAAAAAAACACTTTTAAGTTAATGACATGTTGGAATGGCCTTTAAAAAGGCCATTCTTCTCCTGCCTTTCATTGTTGTCTTCTCCCAGCCGTTTCTGTAAAAATCCATTTCTTCAATTATGGAAATGGTCTTCACGGAGCATCCGGGGCGTTCCTCCGTGGCAGTGAGCACCCATCGCATCATCGCTTGTCACCGCCCATTAGTCTGTTGTGGTAACTCCCAACTTGGTCTTCTCTGTATCTTCTTTCTTCTACTTCCTCTGATGCAACACTGGACCACCGCCATTTTCTGGTGGTCTTTCAGAAGTGGTGCAGTACGGACCACCTGAAAATGGCGGCCCGTCATGCGCAGTCTCTGTCATCCAGCGCTGCGTCAGAGGAAATACAAGAGAAGCCCAAGATGGGAGTCACCACAACAGACTAATTAGCTTAAAAGTGTTTTTTTTTTTTATGATAGACTCCCTTTAATCATCCTCTAAGGCTAGTTGTCCATATTCAGAACCGGAACTAGATCTAACTGTGGAAACCCAGCCTCAGGCTGCATTTACATGATTACATGATTTTTTTATTGAAGAATTGCATGCAGTTTTTAATTTCAGTTATGAGTACCACACGTCTACTAGGCCAGTAAAATGCATAGATATGTAGTAAAATGTGCTAGAAATTACTGCAATTAAAAGTTGCATGCAGTTCTTAATGGGAGTTTGTAACCAGAAGCAGGCATATCAACCGAGTCCATATAGATAGGTTAAGGTCAACTGAATCAAACAGTGTTGATTCGAACAGTTGCTGAGATATTGGGGTTTCTGGAGCAATGACACAAATAGTTCATTTGTATATTGACAAAACAGCGATATCTTGGGAATGGAGACACCCATTCACAAGGGGAAAACACTGTTTCATCCAGGTGACCCTAACCTATCTATCTGGGTGGCTGTGTTGATATGCTGGATTCTGTTAACAGATTCCCTGTAAGTATACAGGCACCATCTAAACCGAGTCCCATGGTTGTTTATTTCTCTTGAAAGCTTGATTGGTTGTTTCCTTTTGGTAGCATTCAGAGGACCTCACTTACAGTGGGACTTATATTTACTTATAATGTACCACCAAGTAAAACTGAGCAGAATGCTTTAACCCATTCCTGCTAAATCCATTTTCATTTTTGCATTCTCATTTTTACTCCCTGCATTCTGTAAACCAAATCTATTAACTTTTCCAATCACAGAGCTATATGAGGGCTTGTTTTTTCCAGAACTAATTGTTCCTAAAGGTTCCTAATGGGGGGCGGAGCCTAGCCGCGATACACTATGGTCGCCTAATCTCAGAGCTCCCAGCCTGAGTCTCACTAAGCGACGATTATAGCGACAAGCCCGTGGAGAGAACTGCTACAAATTATACAGGAACGAGAGCTTACCTTCTGGAGATGCCCAGGAAGCGCAAATCGGCGGTGAAGCCGCAAAAACTCCTGGACTTCTTCTTCCCTCACGGAGGGGGAGAGGAGCAAGATGGCGACGACACGCACGCAGCCACAACATCTAGGGCCTCGACTCCTCCGAGGGACCCTCCGGCAGAGACGCTCACGCTCCGCTGTCGGCCCCATCCCTGCAACAGCTGCTTGACCGCGCGGACGCAGGACCGCCTGAGTCTCCCTCTCGGCAGGCCGGGGCGGGCGCGCAATTCAGGCCTACTCAAAATGGCGCCACGGGGCCTAACGCTGCACCCAGCCTGGGGACGCAGCAATCTCCCACTGCGAGCCCAGCGAAGCAGAAACCAAGGCTCCAGAGCGCTGAACAGCAAGGAGAGGAGGTAAGCGACATCATACAACAAACACCTCCATCTGATTTCTTGGCAGATGTACCGGCAACAGAAAATCTGTTAACTGAGGCCTCTATGAAGAATATGCTTATGGCCTTTTGTAAGTCATTAAAGACAGACATGTCCCTTATGGTGAAACCGCTAGATAGAGATCTTCAAGAGTTAAAAAGCCGTACGGTACATGTTGAATCTAAAATGGCGGAATTTGCTGCATCGCATAATGCGCTTATAGATGCACACTGCGATGTGGAAAGGGATGTGTCCTTCCTTAAAGCTAAGATAGCCGATTTAGAAGACCGTTCCAGAAGAAATAATTTAAAATTTAGAGGGATCCCAGAATCAATACCTCCAAAAGATTTAACCGATTTCCTCCAAGATATGATAAGATCGCTACTACCGAACCTCACGAAAATGGACTTAACTATTGACAGAGCTCATAGAGTTCCGAGACCCTCACATTTAGATGAAACGATACCCAGGGATGTTCTGGCGAAGATCCATTTTTACCGCACAAAAGAGCTGGTTCTGCTGACTTCACGGAAGACAGACCGCCTGCCTGAACCATATCACATGATCTCCATTTATTCGGATCTCTCAGCCACGACACTACAAATCAGGAGGCAATTTATCCCTTTTACTACAGCATTACGTCAACATCGCATTCTGTATAAATGGGGATTCCCGGTCCGTGTGATCGTCTCCCGCAATAACCTAGTACATGTCATCAAGACTCTGGAGGAAGGGAAAAAATTGCTAAATGCATGGAATATTCCGATGGCTGATCCTTCAATCAAAAACCCACCTGGTCCAATATCAGATGGCTGGCCCCAGGCGAAAACCCAAAGACGTCCACCTAGAGGGCTACAAAGCTAGAGACTCACTTATCCTGGATTCTATATTTTCGCTGCTGTTGAACTTATCCCCCCAAGATCACGACAGCTGCTGGTCCGCTGTACTATGTTTGTCTCTCTTCTCTTTCTTTTCTTCCTGATACAGCTCAGATGGACAGTCCATCGGCTCTGTTATTTCTAAGGTTTGTTTCCTTTCTGGTTTTGGCACATAGGGCGAAATGAATACAAATGGTGGAAACAACTCCACCTCCTGCAAACAGGGATATCCTTTGGTATGGACAAGTGTGGTAAGACTCTTAATGCATTCCTAATTGTGTATTATGGTGCTTAAAGTTATGTCTATGAATGTCAGAGGGTTGAACTCTCCTCAAAAGAGGGCCAATTTATGGCGCGAGGCACGAGATCAAGGCTGTGACATTCTTGCAGTACAAGAGACCCACCTCTTGAAGGCGGATGCCTCTCGCATTCAACACCCAGCATATCCAAATGTATTCCATGCTCACTATTCTTCAAAACATAGAGGAACATTGATTGGAATTAGGGATTCGGTAGCGTTTCAATTAGTGTCACAATATGCAGACCCGGGAGGGCGATTTATAATATTGATTTGTATTCTTAATAGTGTTACATATACGCTGGTATCAGCCTATGCCCCCAATAGGAAACAGGTGGCATTCTTAAGGAGACTGGTAAAGGCGGTGGAAAAGAGGAAACAGGGATGTTTAATATTGATGGGGGACTTTAATATGGCTCCGGACCCGGTGGTGGACACCACTTCAGGTGGGTCGACACGCCACCCTTCTCTTTCGCAAGCGCTATGGAGCCATGAACTATTTGACGCCTGGCGTATCCTCCATAATACTGAGAGAGATTATACTTATTTCTCTCCTGCACATAATAGCTACTCGCGGATAGATTTATTTCTACTCGAACAATCCAGCCTCCCATGATTATGCAATCTGATATCTCAGTAATCACGTGGTCAGATCATGCAGCCATAACCTTGACCTTAGCAGAAAAATATGAATGTCCAAGAGCATTCGTGTGGCGATGCAACGAATTTTTAATGTCACAACTGAAATTAAAAGCAACTTTAGAGACTGATCTGAGGGAATTTTTTCTGGTTAATACCCCATCTGCCCCTAGCCCTGATATACTGTGGAATTCTCACAAGGCCTTTATTAGAGGAACGTTCATTCGCTTGGGGCATATAGAAAAGAAAAATAGATTAGCAGAAATAGATAGACTGCTTCACCAAATAAAAACTATTGATGACCGCAATAAAAAATCCCCTTCTCCATCAAATGCAGCAAAACTGATGACATTACGCCACCAACTGACAGCGTGCTTATTGCATAAATATGAGAAAAATCTAAAACAGACCAAAGCTACATATTACTCTCAGTCCAATAAAGCAGGTAAACTACTAGCCTCCACACTTAAACAAAAGCATGTGAAATCCAGAATTCAATTCCTTCACAGTAAGGATGATACATATAAAATATATGACCCAAGGGGCATAGCTGACGCCTTTAGATCGTTTTACGAAGGTCTTTACAATATAGCGGAAGACAACGAGCCGCGATATTGAGCGTTTCCTTACGGCTGCCCAATTGCCCAGGCTCACTGAGTCACAACTGGACTCTTTGAATACACCCATTACCTCAGAGGAGTTGTTGTTAGTTATTAAATCGCTGCCATCTCATAAATCGCCGGGCCCTGATGGCCTTACTAATGAATACTACAAACGATTTTTTCAAATCCTGAAGGATCCATTGCTGTCCTTCCTGGCTGCCGCGATTGATTCTGGCACCATCCCAAAAGAAAACCAAGAGGCCTTAGTAGTTACACTGCCAAAACCGGGAAAACCGTCCACTAACCCCCAAAACTTTCGACCTATATCTTTACTAAACTCCGACCTGAAAATTTATGCCAAGTTAATAGCAAACAGGCTGGCAACCTGTCTCCCGAGCTTGATCAACAATGACCAGGTGGGATTTGTTAAGGGGAGGCAATCTTACGATAATACCAGACGCATTTTGAACCTTATACATCACATTGATTGTAAGAAGATGGAGGCAGCGATCCTTGCACTGGACGCTGAGAAGGCGTTTGATCATATTTGCTGGTCGTATGCCTTCTCGGTGCTCGGAAATATGGGGTTCTCTGGAGCTATTTTGAGAGCGATAGAGGCGTTATACTCTGCACCATCTGCGAGAGTGTTTACCAATGGAGTAGTATCGGACCCTTTTGTGATAACAAATGGGACCAGACAGGGATGCCCCCCTATCGCCCCTGATATTTGTTCTTTCCATGGAACCATTGGCTCAGGCACTTAGACTAGATACGGAAATAGGGGGCATTGATATAAGGAATAGAACTCACCTTATATCGCTCTACGCTGATGATATTATTCTTACCCTGTCTAAACCACAAACATCTATTCCTCGCCTAATGGCCACCATTACTGAATTTGGGCAATTATCGTTTTACAAATTGAATATGGCTAAATCACAAGCGCTACCTTTGAATATCCCTCCTTCTTTGCTTCACCACATGAAGTCGAATTATGACTTCGATGGGAGGAAAGATAATATCCAGTACCTGGGGACGCAGATGACACCATCCCTAGGGACCCTTTACAGAAGTAACTATACACCAATGTTACAATTACTGCAAGAGGAGACGGAGCGAATGTCCAAAACAGATACCTCTTGGATAGGCCGAGTAGCGGCCTTCAAAATGTTACTGCTACCTAGACTTCTGTATTTGTTTCGCACACTCCCGATATCCATTCCTGTTTCCTTCTTTGAAACAGCACAAAGGGTGTTCTCAAAGTATATATGGAATGGGAAAAGACCGAGAATCAACAAAAGCTTCCTATTTAAACAAAAGGAGGCAGGAGGGCTGGGAGTTCCGATGATAAGAAACTATTATATAGCCTCGCTGGTCACTCAGTGCGCTAGGTGGAAATCAATGGATACCTCGGTACCATGGTTACACATAGAGCAGGCATTTATAGCTCCTTTAAAACTGGAAGATGCGCTGTGGTTACCCTTTTGGAACATCTCAGCTCCTGGATCCTTCTCCCCGGTCATGATAGCCTCATTGGCGGCGTGGCAGCTGATGCACAGGAAAGCCAACCCTATGAAACATTTTCATATTTCTGAAATGCCTTTGTCCCTACTAGCATGGGTAACCGACGATTTGGGAACCTTGGACTGGGAATCGAGGGGGATAACACATATTTCTCAATTATATTCCGACACTAAACAACCTATATTGTTTGCTGACCTTAGACAGACATACGGAATCCCTAACGGAGACTTCCTTAAATATTTCCGAATATGGCACTTTGTGTCTAAACATCCTGTGTCGCTTTTGCCCCATAGTGGTGCACTATTCACCTGGCTGTCGACCAAAGTGAGAGGGTTGAGATTCCTGTATGACAAAATGGACGACCTATCGACCTTTACTAGATCTACCCCATTTCGTTGCTGGGAGAGAGATTTAGACACAGCAATTACCCTAGAGGAGTGGCAACAGGCAATTAAGTTGATCCATCTATCTTTAAAGTGCAGCACACACTTAGAGACGGCCATGAAAATAGTATTACGATGGTATAGGACCCCAACTATGCTACAGTTAGCATATCCCTCCGAATCAGGGAACTGCTGGAGGGGATGTGGAGGTAGAGGAACCTTTCTCCATGTTTTGGGGAATTGTCCCATAATTCAAGGATACTGGGAAAGGATTTTTGAGATGCTCTCGGAGCTATTCGACTTCCGACTCCTATACACCGCTAAAATGGCTATTCTGATAATCGGAATTCCTAGTGCACTGAGGGCATACAAAAAACTTATCTGCAAAATTTTGACTATAGCCAAATTGATGTTGGTGCAGAGATGGAGGACAGTAGACCCTCCACCCATGTCGGATCTTATAATGGCCATAAATAACACACACACATATGAAAGAGTAATCACATTGGGAAATGACTCCTTCCATAGCTTTGAAAAAATCTGGGAAGCATGGAATTACTCTCGATTCGCTCTGAGAGAGACCCAGGTTGATACAGGAAATTCAGGGGGGGGGGGGGGAAGCAGTGACTGAGTGGATGGGAGTCAAACCTGCCAACTGAAAAGTAAATGGGGCAGTGGGAGAGTAGAAATTTGGAATGTAAAATATGAGTGTCAGTGCATACACACAAACAAAGCCCTACAACCAAGGGAAGGTCGGAATTGAGGAACATATTCTAGGTACGATTCATAATAGCACGTTGACTGTGCCTAAAAGTTAATGTTATAGTTCTGGTTTACTATGTTAGTGCTTGCATACCTGTCTTATTGATGTATGACCTACAGATGTGTCTTGGAAGGACAGTATGATGTTATCCTGCATATTATGTGATACTGCATACCAATGTACATTGCACTGTATGTTAACACCGTTCTGTACGTTTATTCTTTGAAAATTCGAATAAAAATTATTGAAACTAAAGGTTCCTAATGGAATATTCTTTGCAATATACTAGGAAACTGAAAAAAAAATCTGAATGGGTTGAAATTGGAAGAAAAAAATTATAAAAAAACTTCTCCATTTTCTTATGGGTTTTGTTTTTATGGTGTTCAATATGCTGTAAAAATTACATGTTAACTTTATTCTGCTTAATCACAGGCATACCAGATTTATATAGTTTTTTAAGTTTTTATACTTTTATTTATTCTTTTAAATATCTGCATCATCGTAAAATGATATATTTAACTTTTTTTTAGATTTCAGTCTACATAATAGTGTAAGGGGTATTTTTTGTGGGCCAAGTTTTAAGTTTTTGTACATAACATTTTGGGGAATGTATGATATTTTTTTAAAATTTTTTGGAGTGGAGGCAAAGTGCTGAAAAAAAAAAGTAGATTTGGGAATTTTTATTTTTTTCCATTGCAGTGTAAATTTTTTATATTTTGAGAGCTTAAATATTTTTTGACATAGTAATATTTTTGAATGTGACTATACCAAATATGCTCATTTTATTGTTTATGCATTTTTATTTGTAAAATGTTCATTATCAAATATATTTTTATCTCCAGGCCAAGATGAATGACTGCCCAAATGGTAGTTCTAAAAATGAATTTTTCATTGTTGCTTTTTCTTCATCGCCACAGACACAAGTAAAACTATTTTTGGGGATACTGATTGTTTATCTGATAGCTATATTGGGAAATTTGACCATAATTTATCTTGTATGTATGGTGCCAAAATTACACACAGCAATGTATTTCTTCCTGTGTAACCTCGCCATTGCAGATGTTACGTCTACAACTTCCTGCATCCCTAAGCTACTTACTATTACTATGATACAAGATCACACAATCTCATTTCCTGGTTGCATGACTCAGATGTTCTTCTTCATCTTATGTGTTGATGAAGAAATTTTCATTCTCACATCAATGGCCTATGACCGCTATGTGGCAATATGTAAGCCCTTACTATACTACACAATAATGAGAAAGAACGTCTACATTGTAATGGCGGCCTCCACATGGACAGTGAGCGCTCTAAATTCTCTATCGCACACAATACTTACCGCCATATTACAATTCTGTTATTTGCATGATATCAATAATTTCTTTTGCGATCTGAATTCAGTGGTTGCTCTTTCCTCCTCAGACATCACAAGCAGGAAGTTTTTTATGTTTTCTGAAATTTTTATTATTTCCCTTGCACAGTTCATGCTTATGATAATTTCATACATATATATCATCTCTGCCATATTGAAGATCCGTTCCTCGGCAGGACGTATGAAAGCTTTCTCCAGCTGCGCCTCCCACCTCATCACTGTTATATTATTCTATGGACCAAGTATATTCTTGTACGCAAAACCTCAATCAGAATATACTAAAGATCAGGACATGTTACTATCAATGCTTTATCTGGTTGTGGTTCCGATGTTAAATCCTCTGGTCTACAGTCTGAGAAATAAGGAGGTTTGGGAGGCTATTTTATCAGCACTTAAAACTTTATCAGCAAGAAAACAACATTGTAAATGATAGTCCAAATAATTAAAAGGAAAACTTTTCATGTTTTGTTATACTTGGTGTCAAGGATGACAGCCTTTGTAACCCCCCCCCCCCCCCCCCCTTATTTTAAAACATTACCGGCCCCCTAGGGATAGGGCCAATTGTACCTCCCCCCCCGGGCGGGGGTTAAAATGATTGACAATTTTTTTTGGCTATTGAAAATATGTGAAGCCTTCAGAATTTTCTATATTTTTAAATAAATTTGACCCCAAATTGTAGATTTTTGCAGTAAAAAATATTAGACTATGTCATGTATTTATAGAAGAAAATGATCCAATATCACATATCTTTGAGTGGTAAAGTATTTGACCTTTTAAGATTACCAAATAATTTGAAAGTGTAATTATTAGAATTAAAATTATATAATTAATATAAATTATTAAGTCATGGGATAACTGGGCAGCCTGTTTTATTTAAAGAATGTACACGTTTGTGGAAATATTTCATGGCATGAACAAAGGAGATTTCGAGGACCTCAGAAGAGATTTTGATGCTCATCAGGCTGGAAAAGGTTACAAAACTCTCTGTAGAGAGTTTGGACTCTACCAATACAAAGTCAGACAGATTGTGTACGAATGGAGGAAATACAAGACCATTATTAACCTCCCCAGGAGTGGTCGACCAGCAAAGATCACTCCAAGAGCAAGGTGAATAATAGTCTGCAAGGTCACAAAGGATTCCAGTAATCTCTAAGCAACTAAAGGCCTTTCTCACATGATCTAATGTTAATATTCATGAATCCACCATCAGAAGGACACTGAACAACAATGGTGTGCATGGAAGAATTTCTAGGAGAAAGCTACCAATCTCCAAAAAGAATTATTGCTTTCTGGACAAGCCGGAAGGATATTGGAACAATGTTTTGTAGACAAATGAGACCAGAATAGAGCTTTTTTAGTTTGAATGGTAAGTATTATGGTATGAGAAAGAAGAAGAAAACTCTGCATTCCAGCATAAAAACCTCATACAACGTGTAAACCACAGTGGTGGTAGTATCATGGTTTAAACCTGTTTTGCTGCATTTGGGCCAGGTTGACTTGCCATCGTTGATAGAACAATGAATTCTAAATTATACCAGTAAATTCTAAAAGATGATATCAGGACATCTATCTGTAAGCTAAATTTCAAGAAAATGTGGGTTACCCAGCAATACAACAACCCTAAGCACTCAAATTGTTCTACCAAAGAATGGTTAAAGAAGAATAAAGTAAAAAAATTTGGAATGATCAGTCCTGACCTTAATTCTATAGAAATGTTGTGGAAGGACCTGAAGTGACCAGTTCATGGGAGGAAACCCACCAACATAACAGAATTGAACCTGTTTTGGACAAGCCAATGAACAGGACTAATCAACAATTACCAGATACTAAAAGCAATGGTTCACATACTTTTGTCACTCAAGATATCTAATATTGGATCATTTTTTTTTCTACTTTTAGGACTTGTGTGAAAATCTGATGTCGTTTTAGGTCAAATTTATGTAGAAGCATAGAAAATTCTTAAGGTTCACAAACTTTCAAGCACAACTTTATTTCTAAACATTTTTTATGTCACTAGTCAAAGATTACCCTTGAAACACGTAGAAATGTATCATGGAAATGAATGGGGTAATGCGGTACCACCAGGTACCATTTAATTAGTATTTTATAGGCACTGTCAAGCATCAGGTTGTTAATAGAGTTCTAACCTGTTTCTGGCTCTGGTCAGGCATTAGGTATAATAGGAATTGTAAGATGGCAGAGTCAGCGGCTTTTATTAGGCCAATGACTGCTGTGACAATCCATTAGCACACCATAAAATCTTCCAAGGTGTCTGAGAGAAAGCAGTGATAGAGTAATAGAGGGAGCCACTGCTTGGTTTCTATTGGCAGCATCAGACAAGGGGTTAAATGGCTTTCGACCAAATTATATCAGCCACTGATGCAGAGTGTCAGCTATAATATACAACTAGAGATGGGCAAATTGGATCATAATGAGCTGGGTTCGTCCTGAATATTCCACATTGTTTAGCTTTTAGCAAAATCGAACAAATGGCAATACGTGTCTATGATAGAATGGCTGCTGCTCCATGTTTGACCAGGAAATACAGAGGAGACATGTGTGTATGACTAAGACACTGTCTGTGACATTGTAGCACCACCTGACAGCCTCTCAGCCAATAGACAGTAGTAGGTGGACCTTACAGTGCTGATGTCATGTGGACTATAAAAGGTTGTACGCTCATGATCAGCCTTTAAATGCTGTAATAATGGACAGGCAGATACATCTATGATCCATCTCACTGTATCATAGCACAGTTCTGAAAAAAGCAATAGGAATTCAAGTAGAGTACTATGAGAACTTAGAGATATGATAAGATCATAGGAGTGAGGGAAAAGCCATTCTGCTGCTGCGTGCAAAGACACACAGACAGGATAGTTATCCCTTTTATAGCCAATAATCTAATTTTGTCTGTCTATTGTGCAATACAGCAGTTTCATGTATACACACATTCTTTAAGCATACTTTTTACTGACTAGACAATCTGTTAATGAAAAACTTTTTGTTAAGAAGTTTTTTGAGCAAGAATTTACATTTTGTTTTCATTAAATACATACAGTATTTAGTGTTCAAACAGGAAAGCGCTGATTCTACCTACATAAATCTGAAAAAAAAAACTGTTATATAAAAGCATTTTATATAAGTATAACCTGTGCTAATCTGAAAAAAAAAACTCTTGTATACACAGTGTTATCGAAAGTTGTTAATCTGAAA
The DNA here is from genome assembly GCA_947044405.1 of Leptodactylus fallax. NCBI lineage: Eukaryota > Metazoa > Chordata > Amphibia > Anura > Leptodactylidae > Leptodactylus > Leptodactylus fallax. The sequence goes on along the minus strand of CAMRHE010001038.1, from coordinate 82,096 downwards.
AATATTAATTGCTTAAGCATTTTTTTTCGCTGCATAAGTGCACATAGATACACAGCAGTGCAGCCTCCGCTAAACTAAAAAATAATTTCCATTATTTAAAAGGTTTTTTTTGGTGTGTTGATCACCTAATATACAGTGTTGCCTACACTAATCTGAAAAAAAAACAACTCAATTAATGTTAACTAATTAATATAAGATGACTGACACATTCTAGTCTAATACTCATTGACCAGGTGACCCTTTTAGTGCTTTACAATGTTTCTTAAAATATTTTATTGTTAAAAAAAAAAAAAAAATATATATATATATATATATATATATATATACACAGTGTCAGAATTGTTGCAAAATCCAGTAAAATTACTAGAATAAAAAAGGGCAGGGAACAGACAAAAGGATGGGGAGCAGGAAACACTTGTGCAAATACTACTATTAACAATAAGAATGGGGATAGACAGTCCTGCCAACTTTTTGAAAGCAGTGAACCACAAATAATGAGTGAGGGTTCTTTGTGTTTTTCCTCAAAATGTAATTTACCAAGTTGTCTTTCTGTATTGTCAACCATATGTTCTTCATCTTTACTGACACAGATCCCATTCTCTATCACTCACTCATTGTGAGTCACAAAAAAGTGAGGAAGGTGATATAGAATCCAATGATGGTTCGATTATAGATAACACCTGGCAACTGGATCAGGGTGACAGGGTGAAATCACAAGAAGATAGTGGTGGCAGCTGTGATAGTTCCACCCAATGTGCAGCCCCAACATCCAAAAGACCTGCCTGGGGTAGATCTAAGGCAAGCTCAGGTGTTGGTGGCACTGGCAGACATGTTTCTGGTTTTGGCGACAGCACCAGCGTACGGTCATCTCCTGCATGAGAATTTTTGGAACATTAACAAAAGACAAATCAATAGAGAGGTGCAAGATCTGCAAAAAGATAATTAGCTATGGCCTGGAATTAAATGGAATTATCAGTGGCATCAAGTGAGCGAGACTGTTCTATTCTTTTTCTCCATGTTCGTCTTTGTAGGCAGGCCACATCCATTCCACACATTAGCACATCATCACATTACACCATGTAACAATTTTCAAAAAAATATTTGTTCCCAGTTGTTAAGTGTGTTTTCCTGATTGTTTGTACCTTAAATGAATAGAAAAAAGTTATTATTCCCTGTAAACTTTGCTTTTGTGGTCAGCACAATGATATTTTGAAATTGGTCTATTTTTAAGGATATTCGCAATATTTCAAGATACTTAAGAAGCTTCTGACATCAAGGCTCAAACAATGGAACTTATTAGATGAAAGCGTCCAAGTCACAGATCAGAGGAAGCGTCACCAAGTTTTTTCCATCTTCTTCAGTCATCAAGATGGACTGTGCTTCTGCAACAATGTGGCCGGTCTATTCGAGACTATAGGTATCACCTGTAACCCGAATGAGTGGCGCCTCTTCATAGACAGCTCATGCAAGAGCCTCAAAGCCGTGCTGCTTCACAATGGGAACAAGTATCCGTCTCTTCCTGTAGCTCACTCGATGCACCTGAAAGAGGAATACACCAGTGTCAAGATGTTGCTAGGTGCCTTGAAGTATGATGAGTACGGCTGGGAAGTTATCGGAGATTTCAAAATGGTGTCATTCCTGATGGGCCTCCAAGGTGGTTTTACTAAGTATCCTTGCTTTATTTGCCTTTGGGACAGCCGGGATACTGAAACGCACTACCACAGGCAGGACTGGCCTCAGCGGACACAGTTCACTGTGGGGAAGAACAATGTAAAGTGGGAGCCACTGGTGGACCCACGCAAGGTGCTGATGCCACCACTACACATCAAGTTGGGGCTCATAAAACAATTTGTCAGGGCTCTAGATAAGGAGTCGAGAGCTTTCAATTACCTCCAAGATCTTTTACCTAAGTTGTCTGAAGCAAAGATCAAAGCTGGTGTCTTCGTCGGACCACAAATCAAGAAGATCATAGAGTGCAGTGAATTTCCCAAGAAGCTGAATAGGAAGGAGAGAGCAGCTTGGAACAGTTTTGTCGCAGTGGTTCGCGGCTTCCTAGGCAATCATAAAGATGAAAACTATGTACAACTGGTTCAGACTCTGATAAAGAACTATGCTGCTCAGGGCTGCAGGATGTCACTCAAAATCCATATCCTTGATGCTCATCTTGATAAGTTCAAAGAGAACATGGGAGCTTATTCAGAGGAGCAAGGCGAGCGCTTTCACCAGGACATTATGAACTTTGAACTCCGTTACCAAGGACAATATAACGAAAACATGATGGGCGACTATATTTGGGGATTGATTCGTGAAACTGATTTGCAGTATAGTCGTAAATCTCGGAAAACCGCACACTTCTGAACAGTTTTTGGTAATCTGTGTAAATTTGCAATGCATATAGTGTTCTTAGTCTGACTGTATAAATGAGAAGATGCAAAATCGTCTGTTTCTATAGTAAAAATGCATAATTTTCGTTGCCGTGGTCACAAAAGCGAAGTTTATGATGAATGTAAGCAATTTTTAATTTGTTTTAGACATAAGCAATTGGAATATAACATTTAAAAGCTGGGAACAAAATTTGTGTTACATAGTGATCATTCATTATTATCATTTCCATCTGCTTCTCCTCCTCCACGCAATCTGCAACCAGCAGTCATCTGGCTGGTCTGCAACTTCAACTCCCACCTGGCCAAGTTAGTGGCAGAGCAGTCGTTGCTGTGCCACTTAGGGGAATTCACTGCGTTTCGTGCGTTTCACCAACTGATGGCAGCGCACAGTCTCCATGGAGAATACCTAGCCATTATTATTTCTCGAGGAAAGTTGTCCTTGCTTAAGGGCCATGTGGGTCTTTCCTTATAAATGCCCATGTGGGAAAAGGTGCATGCTGCCCTCAATACATGGAGCATCAATTATTGGTAGGGGACAATACAATAGCTGTCATGGCCCACTGGGTCAATGTTTTGAGCATCAGAGGCCACAGTCTAGACATGAAGCAATTCCAGGTACTTTCTAGTACTGACATCAATTCATGGGTGAAGGGCAGGCACAGTTTCAACACCAGGCATGACCCATTCACCTCCTCCAGTTACTACAAACTGGTTCATTTCCCACCCCCAACTTCATGAGGACAAGCCATTTGTTCCACTCCCCCTCCCTCGTTTCATGGTCAAAAAGTGAAGTGCACATTGAGTGGCACTTTAGCACATGCTGGAGTGTTAGTTTGAGTATTAGTATATGATCATTGCATGTAGCAAACCACAGATGCAAAGATCAATTTTGGAAGACATTCCAGCCTTTTCAGCTGGCAAGCTAAGGTAGTAGGTGCATTGAAAGTGTGCCCCAAATTTTTCTTGACATTACCTCAGTTGTCACTCAGTCACTATACTAGGCTGGTGCTGCACATGCACCCATAGCTGCAGCAAACCACAGACACAATAATCAGTTTTGGAAGATAGCCTAGCTTTTTAAGATGACAGGCAGTTCAGGCACGCTGATAGCATGCCTCAAATTTTTCTTGAAATTCTGTCAAATGTCACTCTGCCAACACGACGCTGATGTGGCATTTGCTCCCATACAGGGATAACCAGCAGGATCATCTAGGCTCTTTTCTGCCTCCCAGGTGTTCTTCTCATGGTCATAGAATTCTTTCCATTTAGAAGATCTTCTAGCTTTTTTAGCTGGCAGGCCAGGCACGTCTCCCTTTATCATCATCTTCCATTTAGTGTATTGATACTGGCTGCTACTCCTAAATAGCTATCACTACTGCCACTACTGAGGCAGATATGTTCTGCTCCTGGTGAATCATATTATCCCCTGCTGCCCTGCACATGTTGCCACAGCTACCACCATTGCCACCAATGAGCTAGATATGTCCTGTGGCCTCATCCACCATCATGTTCCACTATAGTACACTGTTGGTATAAAAAACAAAAAAAAAAAAAAAAATAAATAAATTTGATTTCTGCTCCCATCAAGGGATAATTGTTGTTGGCCTTTTTTTTTTTTTTTTTGAAAAGCCAATTTGTCATCACTTTTAAACAAGGCACACAGCGACAAATAACAATAAGCCCCCATCAAAATGGGCTAATTTTACTACAAAACCATTGATTTTTGCAATATAACCACCAACTATGGGCAAGAACCTTTTCCCGAAAAAAAGGCTAATTTTTTGGAGTGTTTAAACAGTTAAAATGCATCACTATACACTCCCCGTGAACACGTGCCATAAATATTTGGCAGGCAAGAGTTTAAGGTGGACCCCACAATAATTTCTCATTAGCTCTAAAATAACAGCAACGTCACGTCAATAACTTGCCTGGTTTCGAATTACTGTATATATCTTAGATACAGAGACTTGTCCGGGTGGCAATTTAAGCAGATGCATCTCCCTCCAGCTTTGAAGCTTAGTACTGTTTAAAACTTACCTCCAAATATAAAACCACTTTTCATAAATGAACAGTACAGGTGAGTATGAGAAACTGCCATTTTAAGAACATAAGAAAATTCCATTGGGGCAGACATATGTATAAAATAGCTTTCCCACTGGAATAACCACCCCTAGACGCACAATCCTGCCACTCCATCACTGAAGGTCCGTCCCCTCACCTGAAGCAGTGTGTGGGGAGAAACCCCTTGTTTGCCCTGACACTATAGTCCCCAACTGAATATCCTAAAGGAAGTGGGGTGTACAGATTAGGATAACCCCCTAGTGTTTGAAGGTCCCCTGTTGAGCTCTGGTGTGTTACCGAACAAAACAGGGTTTTATCGGGCATTGGTGTAAAAGAGAGACAGGATACTTCCCTTGTCAAGGCGAGAGCTATTTGGGGTGCATGGTGAAGATTCTAGGACCCAATAGAGTAATTTGGTAGTACCTCTTTGGCTTAGTGACTCCCAAAGATGTGGTGGAGTAGCCCTTTACCTGTGTGGATCACCACTGTTGCCACCTAGCGACCACCGTATAGCGCTTGAGGTTCCAATCTCACCTTGATAATTGGATAAGATCCATCCGATATTGATTTATGTCTGACAGTATCCCTCATCAAGAAACAATTTTTGAGATCTCTTGATATAATTGGGTGGAATAATTGTGTGTTAATATGGCAGCCATGTTTTAGTTTCAATAATTTTTATTTGGTTTTCACAATAAAAATAAGAAACAATATTGATATACATTGCACTATACATTCTGATTTGAATTTATCCATGGTAAATTTTTGAATTGTACATCAATGAGACAAAAGATAAAGATTGTATAGGTGTTAAACAATAACAATGACAGTAACAAGAACATGTAGGCACTTTATTGGGGTTAGCGTGAGACACCTCATAGACAGTCTTTCATAGACAATCTCTCATATTTTTCTACCTCTTCTCCATTTCCTACTCCATTTCCTACATCTCCACACCCATTACGATGTACAAGAGCGGACTCCACATAACTCCACGGTTTCCATTATGCGGCAAATCGGGAGTTAATCCATGCATCCCATACCTTTTCAAAGCTATGATATGAGTCATTTCCCAATGCAATTACCTTCTCGTAAGCATATGTATTGTTAATATCTTGCAACAGTGTGGAATCAGACGGAGGGGTCACCGATCTCCAACGTTGTACCAACAATAATTTAGCTATAGTCAAGACTTTACACAGGAGTTTCTTATAGTTATTCCATTCCTCGGGAATTCCAATTAATAGGATGGCCAGAAGAGAGGCGTAGGGGAGGCGAAAATTAAATATTTCTGATAGCATATCAAAGACTCTATTCCAATATCCATGAATTATGGGACATTGTCCCAAATATGGAGAAGGGTTCCTCTCCCCCCACATCCCCTCCAGCAGTTTCCAGAGATGGAAGGGTATATCATTTGCAAAGTGGAGGGGGTTCGGTACCACCTCAATGTAATTTTCATCGCAGTTTCTATGTGGGTGCTACATTTTAAGGATGAGTGACTTAGCTTAATTGCCTGTTCCCACTCATCCAAAGTAATGACTCTCCCCAAATCTCTCTCCCAACAACGGAATGGTATTGATTTAGTAAAAGTCGCTATTCCATCCATTTTGTCATATAGAAACCGTAATCCCCACATCTAAGTCGACAACCAGGTGAATATCGTACCACTGTGGGGTAATTTCGATACTGGATTCTTAGATATAAAGTGACATATTTGAGAGTACTTGAGGAAATCACCACCATGAACCCCAAATTTCTGTGTAATATCTGTAAATGATAAAATTTGTGTGGTATCGGATTGTAAATGGGAGACTCGTGTAATCCCCCTCGCCTCCCACCCTGAAGTTACCAGGTCCTCTATCGCCCAGGCCAGAAGTGACAAAGGCATCTCTGAGGTGCAAAAATGACTTGTAGGGTTTGCTTTCCCGTGGAGCAGCTTCCATGCGGTCACTGCTGCTTGCATGATTGGGGAGAAGGACTCAGGCGTAGGAATGTTCCAGAAGGGCGCCCACAGGGCATCCGTCAGCTTTAAGGGATATATAAACGAATGCTCTATATGTAACCATGGAACCGAGGTATCCGTTAATCTCCATCTAGCACATTGCGTAACCAAGGATGCTATGTAATAATTCTGTACCACTGGTACTCCCAGTCCCCCCGCCTCTTTTCGTTTAAATAGGAAGCTTTTATTAATTCTGGGTCTCTTTCCACTCCATATGTATTTCGAAATCATCCTTTGCATGGTTTCGAAAAACGAAACCGGGATGGATATTGGGAGTGTGCGAAACAGGTACAAAAGTCTAGGCAATAGTAACATTTTGAAGGCTGCGACCCATCCCATCCAAGACACGTCTACTTTGGACAGTCGCTCCATCTCATCCTGCATTATTTTCAGCATGGGTGTATAATTATGTCTATATAGGGCCCCTAAAGAGGGTGTCACTTGTATCCCCAAATATTGAACGCCATCTTTCCTCCAATCAAAGTCGTATTGCGATTGTAGGGGTTGCAGCAAGGGGGGAAGAATATGTAAAGGTAGGGCTTGTGACTTGGCCATATTTAGTTTATAAAATGATAGTTGTCCAAATTTGGCAATAATCTCCATAAGTCGGGGAATAGATTTTTGTGGGTTGGACAAGGTAAGAATGATATCATCTGCATAGAGTGATATAAGATGAGTTTTGTCCCGTATAGCAATGCCACCCACGTCTGGGTCTAGTCTGAGTAATTGGGCCAGTGGTTCCATCGAGAGAACAAATATCAACGGCGAGAGGGGGCACCCCTGTCTAGTCCCGTTCGTTATTAAAAAAGGATCTGACACTACCCCATTAGTGAATACTCTTGCAGATGGTGCAGAGTACAGCGCCTCAATTGCTCTTAAAATAGCTCCAGCGAACCCCATGCTCCTGAGCACCAAGAAGGCATACGACCAGCAAATCCTGTCAAACGCCTTCTCGGCATTCAATGCGAGAATCACTGCCTCCATCTTTCTAGAATTGATGTGGTGTATAATATTCAAAATGCGTCTAGTGTTGTCGTATGACTGCCTCCTTTTCACGAATCCCACTTGGTCGTGGTTTATTAGGCTCGGAAGACAAGCTGCTACTCTATTCGCTATAATTTTGGCATACATTTTTAAATCTGAGTTTAATAGGGATATTGTTTGAAAATTTTGGGGGCTGATGGCAGGCTTGCCCGGTTTAGGCAATGTCACCACCAGGGCCTCCTGATTTTCCCTTGGAATAGTGCCGGAGTCCACCGCAGCCGTTAAAAACGACAACAGCGGGCTTAACAGGAGTGGGGAAAACTTTTTGTAATATTCGTTAGTAAGGCCATCTGGGCCCGGAGACTTTCGAGGTGGCAGCGACTTGACTACTGATAGCAATTCTGAAGGTGAGATGGGCTCATTCAAAGAGTCCAGTTGTGTTTCTGTGAGTGTGGGCAATTGAGTGCTTGCGAGAAATTTGGCAATTTCTTGTTTCGTTGGAAGTGTTATAGAGGAGTCCTCTCTAATGTTGTATAAGTCTTCATAGAAAGCTTTAAAGGCATTGGCGATGCCGCTAGGATCATAAATTTTGTGTGTGCCATCTTTGCTTTGGAGAAATGGGATTTTGGACCGTGCATGTTTTTGTTTAAGTTTGGACGCTAGAAGCTTCCCTGCCTTGTTAGATTGAGAGTAATAAGTCGCTTTTGCCCTTTTCAAGTTTTTCTCATAGTTATGCAGTAGACAGGCTGTCAGTTGATGGCGTAATGTCACCAACTTTGCTGCATTAGAGGGGGAAGGAGATTTTTTGTTACTACTATCTATAGATTTTATTTGGTGCAGTAGTCGATCAATTTCTGCTAACCTAGTCTTCTTTTCAATGTGTCCTAGGCGGATAAATGTTCCTCTGATAAAAGCTTTATGTGAGTTCCATAATATGTCAGGGCTAGGGGCAGAGGGAGCATTGGTCCGAAAGAATTCCTTCAGACCATTTTCCAGGATTGTTTTATATTTTGGCTGTGACATTAAGAATTCATTGCACCTCCATACGTACGCTCTAGGGCATTCATATTTTTCTCTGAGAGTCAAGGTTATTGGTGCATGGTCTGACCATGTTATTTGTGAAATATCCGACTTCACGGCAAGGGGAATACTAGTTTGTTCTATTAAGAATAGATCTATTCGTGAATAGCTGTTATGTACCGTGGAATAGTAGGTGTAATCTTTTTCGGTATTATGCAGGATACGCCATGCATCAAATAAGTCATGACGCCATATAGCCTGTGAGAATGAAGGATGACGTATCGTTATGCCAGAAGTAGTGTCTGCCACTGGGTCTGGAGCCATGTTAAAGTCTCCCATTAATACTAAGCATCCTTGCTTTTTTTTTCTCCACTACTTTCATAAGTCTCCCTAAGAAAGACACCTGCCTTCTGTTCGGGGCGTAAACCGAAACCAATGTGTACGTGACATTATTAAGGATACAGACTAATATGACAAATCGCCCTCCAGGGTCAGCATGATGGGACACCAGCTGAAATGCCACTGAATCTCTGATCCCAATTAGTGTTCCCCTGCGCTTGGAGGAGCAATGAGCATTAAATATATGTGGGTATGCTGAATGTTTGATGCGAATGGCATCTATCTCTAAAAGATGTGTTTCTTGAACTGCAAGAATGTCACAGCTTTGAGCACGGGCCTCTCGCCACAAATTGGCTCTCTTTTGAGGGGAGTTCAAACCTCTGACATTCATTGACATAATATTAAGTACCATATCTTACAGTTAGTAATGCTGCAATAATCGTACCACAACCACCCGCATCCAAAATTACCAGTAACAGGAAGAAGCATATTCGTCTTTGCCTTGTGTACTCACAGCGTCCCAAGTGCCAAAACCGAAGAGAAAACAAACTATAAAAACACTGAGACCAGTGGCTAAGCCATCTCAACAAAACAGAGAAAAGGAATGTGGTACAGCGGACCAGCGGCTGTTGTAATCCTGGGGGGATAAGTTCAGCAGTAGTGGACATACGGAATCCATTTTAAGGTGAGTCTCTAGCTGTGCAGCCCTTTTGGTGGACGTCTTGGGGTTTTCGTTTGATGCCAACCATCAGACACTGGGCCAGGTGGTAATTTGGGCGTCGGGTCAAGGAGCGGAATGTCCCATTTGTTTAGCAACTTTTTGCCGTCTTCCGGAGATTTGATAACCTGAGTAAGGTTGTTCCTGGTTATGATCACTCTGACCGGGAATCCCCATTTATATAGGATGTTATGGTGGCGTAGCGTCGTAGTAATAGGGATGAATTGCCTTCTCAGTTGTAGCGTTGCGGTCGAAAGGTCGGAGTAGATGGAAATTTTCTGGTATGGGTCTGGTAAACGGCCAATTTTCCGTGAGGTCAGCAGCACCAGTTCTTTAGTGCGGTAAAAATGGATTTTTGCTAATACATCTCTGGGTACGGCTTCGTCTACAGTAGGTGTGAAGGCCTTGGGATTCTATGCGCTCTATCAATGGTTAAGTCCATTATCGTGAGGTTTGGTAAGAGCGTGCGTATCAGGTCTTGGAGGAAAGCTGTTAAGTTGTTCGCAGATACTGACTCTGGAATCCCTCCAAACTTTAGATTGTTGCGCCGCGAGCGGTCTTCCAAGTCTGCTATTTTAGCTTTCAGAAACGACACATCTTTTTCCACCTCATAGTGAGCATCTATAAGAGCATTATGTGATGCAGCAAATTCCGCCATTTTAGATTCCACATGAACAGTGCGTTTTTGCAATTCCTGGAGGTCTCTATCTAGCGGTTTAACCATTAAGGACATGTCAGTTGTCAGTGATTTACAAAAGGCCATGAGCATGTTTTTCATGGAGGCCTCAGTAAGTAGGCTTTCTGTAGCCGGAATATCTGCAAAAAAATTGATGGATGGCGGTACAGACAGTGTGGTATCGCTCACCTCCCCTTCTGGAGACTCAGTGTGCTGGAGCCTGGGTTTCTGCTTGACCGGGCTGGCGGTGGGCGAGTGGGGTGTCTCCACGTTGTTTAGGCCTGTAGGCCTCGGTGTGACGGCAGGAGAAGGCCCCGGAACCGCGCTCACCTCGGCCCGCCGGGGAGACAGCTCCAGTGCCTCCGGACCTCCACACCCCATCAGCTGCGGTATCGATGGCTCTGACAACGTTCTCCGCCGAGCGGAGAGGGTGAGCGGCTCCTCCAGAGAGTCTCGGGACGGAGACGAGGCCCCGGAGACAGCGCTGGAGCGCGAACCGACGCCATGTTGATCTTCTCCTCCTCCGTGGGGGAAGTAGTAATCCGAAATTTTCTGTGGTTTTACCGCAGATTTCCTCTTTCTCGGCATCCTCGGAGTTAGGAAGTGTTCCCTGTGCCGTTTGGGTGAGTATAATTTACGGGCACGTCGCTCTTTTTTGCCGCTGTATAGGACTCAGGCCTGGAGCTTTACAACTATGCGGCCATTCTGCTCCACAGTAGGCTCCGCCCCCCTGGCAGCCATGTTTTAATCTATTTTATAAATGTTAAGTTTTATGATTTTTTTATTCATATTAACCTATGTGCTGGTTTTGTATCTGTTTATTTTGTTGCTGCATCTCCCCTTATTATACTCTGGAGTCTAAAGAGACCCCAAATTATAATGGAGACCTTCACTATTAAAACTTCACTTTTAATAATATCCACTAAAAATGAATCACCCAATATAATCAGGGCAAATATTCTAAAAATCTACTAATGCCATCCAAACAAAGCAGATCAGATATATTTCACTGCACTATCTGTGCAATATCCAAGGAACCATAGAACATATTATAACCTTAGGACAAAGTCTGATTAACCTAAAGCAACCAGTCTCATAGGTATTATTTAATAAACTAGAACTATGGAACCTAACTCAACTGCCTGAAAAGTCTTGCAGCCATGCTCCAGGTTGTATCCGGGTCAGTTTTTGCGTATGCGTCGTAATTGCTCATCCTTTTGGAGAATTAATTTCCCAGTCCAACGACCTGTCCAGATGGTTCCATCATTGAGGTTTTCCCAAAAATATTGTGGATAAGGCATTTCAAAGGGCAATTGACACAGATAGAAACAGTCTTTTGATTCCCAAAAAAAAGGAGAATAAGGTCCAACAAATGAGGATAATAGGTACTTTTGATACACAAGCTGTAAGAGTCCAAGAGGTCTTGAAAAGACATTGGTGAATTCTGCAGGCTGACCATGAGTTAGATGATGATATAGGGGGGAAACCATTAATAACCTATAGAAGGGGGAAGAATGTAAAAGATCGGTTAGTACATAGTTATCTTCCACCAAATCTGGAATCTAAGACTTGGTTGTCAAAGGCCAAACCAGTGGGTACGGTTAGATGCGGTGCTTGTACTGCATGTGAGTTTAGTGACCAGAGTAAAACCTTTTGTAGTGCCTCTACGAGGATTTCTTATCAGTGTCGAGATTTTATGAACTGTTTAACAATGGGTGTAGTTTATCTTTTAAGTTGTCCATGTCCCTATAATTATGTTGGAAAAACGAGGAGACAATTGAGAAGACGTATCAGGGATCATGTGTGTGATATTCAGAATGGGCGTGATACACCTGTAGCAAGACACTTTGTACATGGTCACAATGGCCAAACGAACGGTTTGAAATTTCAGGCTATAGAGTGGGTGAGACCGCCACCTAGAGGAGGAGACTGGGATAACTTAATCCTAAGAAAAGAAGTGCAGTGGATCTATAGATTGAATACGTTACAACCGCATGGACTGAACGAACAGTTTGATGTTACTTGTTTTATAGGGTAATAATCAGTATCTGGTAGTGTAGCATGTAGCTTAATCTATGGTGTCTTTATAAAATTTAAATTTGCTTTTTTCCATAGGATTTTCAAAATCAATCACTACACCCATTTATTACTTGGTCTCTGGATATCTGATATGGATGAGATTCTGTGATGATGTAATCACTATATATAAAAAATCTGGTCTGATATGGTTTTTGGGTATATGATCTACCCCATATTAAAAATAATCTCCCTTTTCCTTGCACTTTTCAGTTTTTTATATTGATAATGTATACAGTGATAATTCTGTTTGTTTTGCAGGAGGTGGGTTGTTCACCCCTGATCCCATTATATTGTTACCTGCTCCTATGATTTTACTTTATGAGCTGTGTACTGCTTCTTACCTTTTATTCTTTGAATATCCGTGGCACCCTGCTATGTGGTATTTAGACACTACACTGTGATTAATACCCACGTTCTGGTATAATATTTATACTCCTATAACGTTTGTGAGGTTATTGTGAGTGTTTTGCCTTGGAGAGTAGTGGTTGCTAGGCAGTGGTGGTGTGTCGCCATTTTTCAGTCATAATGGATGAGTAGTTAGTTATCATATTATGGTCCATTATTGTTATACTATATATCTTCTGTGAAATGAGGGCCACTGGGTAGAGCAATGGGGGGTTACGCCATCCTATTTTTTATTTTGTTTATATCATGATCTGTCTGTCGCTTATGGTGGATATACGTACCATGTAACGGGGCTTGATAGGCGTGGCTGTATTGTAGTGACGTCCCGGTTAAAGTATGCTGATTGGTTGCAGTATATGTTGGGCGGGGCTATCCCCCCCGTTCTGGGGGGAAGTCCCGTTGTGACATATATGGTCGAGATGCAGCGTTACTGGCCAGCGAAGTATGAGGAGGGATGTACTTGGCTGCGTATGTATAGATAGACATGGTGGTTATCCTGTTGCTGCAGGGATATTGAAGGGATAGGTGGTAAGTAAGTGTGGCGATTGGCTATACAGCGGTATTGGGAGGAGTTAGGTTTGTTATAAGGGCGCGCAAGAGGCACTATCGGGACCGCCATTATCAGAGCGGTCACGCCACGAAACTCTGCTAAAACATCTTGAAATAGCAGTTGTAACTGCTTATAAAGAAATCTATTATGTGATATTTGCCCCTGATGAATCTTGTTGAGGAAACGTGTTGGGAAGTTCATTATAACATCTAGGAGTTAGTCATACAAGTCAGTTGCAGTGTTGAATCTGTTTTGCCTTTATTTGGAATACTTAGTCCCTCTGAGTCCTGTTGGCGTGGCATTAGGCCAGTAGTCTCAGGATATAGGAGGAGTACAGGTTTCCATCTTTTATTTTATCTGTGATAACATTTTTGCAATTGGATTCAACCTGGAGCATGGCTGCAAGACTTTTCAGGTAGTTGAGTTAGGTTCCATAGTTCTAGTTTATTAAATAATACCTATGAGACTGGTTGCTTTAGGTTAATCAGACTTTGTCCTAAGGTTATAATATGTTCTATGGTTCCTTGGATATTGCACAGATAGTGCAGTGAAATATATCTGATCTGCTTTGTTTGGATGGCATTAGTAGTTTGTTAGAATATTTGCCCTGATTATATTGGGTGATTCATTTTTAGTGGATATTATTAAAAGTGAAGTTTTAATAGTGAAGGTCTCCAAAATATTTAATGTCCGTAATTTTTTGATAGGTAATGGAGATAATTTATCTTTGATTAGTCAGTGAATTTATTCCCAAATTATAATGATAGCACTTCTGGTTCGTTCCGAACATGTTCGCGCCCAAAATGAACCGGAGGGCCAAATCTCATGAATATTTATCAAAATGAATCTCATGGAGTTTGCCCATCTCTACTAAAAACTTACAGGTGAAATTTTAGCAGGAACTGTTAACTTGCTGCAGTGTTATACTTGCTTTAGCCTTTAGTACGGTTATTCTAGTCCTGCCTTTGTTTTTCTCCTGCTCCTAGCCGTTTTTTAAATATTTTGTTTTTTGCTGTTATGTAAATGCCACCTCCTGGCCCTTTTCTTCACCCCGCCTTCATGCAGATGAGTTCTCCTCTCCTTTTCGCAGTGTCAGCAGCAGCAACTGTCTTCAGTGGGATCCAAATCCCACGCATGCGCTGTACGCTCAGCCACTACGGCTTCTGGCCGAGTGTACAGCTCAAACTCTGCCACGGAAAACTGCAGCGGGAGCAGTCACTCAACAAAAAAAAGTGACATTTTTGGGAGGGTTTTTGCAATTTTTAATGTGACTGTTGGGGGGTTAAATGAAGTGTTAAGTTGGACTACATCTGTAACGTGAACAGAGACTAATACATACATGTAATAAGGCTTCAATACAATCTATAAAATAATTCCCTATTCTTCAAAAAATGATTCCTCCTGATATTTTCTGTCCTCTCAATGGACCTCCAGTAATTTACTAATCTGCCAGGAACCTTATGAACTAGACTCTTTTAGGTCACCCCAGGAGTGGAAGCCAAAGAGATCTGACTGGAGGCCGCCTCTATGTGATTCTGAAACACTGCCCCATATTACATATATTCTTTACATCATAGTAAGGTAAAATTTACTTCTATAAATGCTTATTTTTAATCCTTTTAGGACTGTTCTACAAATAGGTATTGTATGTGATCCAGTATGGTAGATTTTCTATTTCTCTCTTTATTTGATTATGTTTGTGTCAATTTCAGGAAATCTGATACTCTCTGTTTCACCTGGTCAGGAGATGTGAGGTGTGCTAAGGACAGATATAGGAGGTCAATTATACCATCAGGTATTGCAAGTTACAACAGGTTTTACAACTGGGTCATTACCTGTATAGTATTGTACAGTCATGGCCAAAAGTTTTGAGAATGATACAAATATTAATTTGTATTAAAGAAGTCTACTGCTTCAGTTTTTCTAATGGCAATTTGCATATACTCCAGAATGTTATAAAGAGTGATCAGCTTAACAGCAATTACTTGCAAAGTCAATATTTGCATAGAAAATGAACTTTATCCCCCAAAACACATTTCAACATCATTGCAGCCCTGCCTTAAAAGGACCACCTAACATCGTTTCAGTGATTGCTCCATTAACACAGGTGTGGGTGTTGATGAGGACAGGGCTGGAGATCAATCTGTCATGATTAAGTAAGAATGACACCATTGGACACTTTAAAAGGAGGCTGGTGCTTGCCATCATTGTTTCTCTTCTGTTAACCATGGTTATCTCTAAAGAAACACGTGCAGTCATCATTGCACTGCACAAAAATGGCCTAACTGGGAAGAGTATTGCAGCTAGAAAGATTGCACCTCAGTCAACAATCTATCGCATCATCAAGAACTTCAAGGACAGACGTTCCATTGGTGCCAAAAAGGCTCCAGGGCGCCCAAGAAAGACCAGCAAGTGTCAGGACCGTCTCTTAAAAGTGTTTCAGCTGCGGGATCGGGCTACCAGCAGTGCAGAGCTTGCTGAGGAATGGCAGCAGGCAGGTGTGAGTGCATCTGCACGCACTGTGAGGCGGAGACTCTTGGAGCAAGGCCTGGTCTCAAGGAGGGCAGCAAAGAAGCCACTTCTCTCCAGAAAAAACATCAGGGACAGACTGATATTCTGCAAAAGGTACAGGGAGTGGACTGCTGAGGACTGGGGTCAAGTCATTTTCTCTGATGAATCCCCTTTTCGATTGTTTGGAACATCTGGAAAACAGCTTATTAGGAGAAGAAGAGGTGAGCGCTACCACCAGTCTTGTCTCATGCCAACTGTAAAGCATCCTGAAACCATTCATGTGTGGGCCCCCCCCCCCCCCCCCCCCCCCCCCCCCCCCCCCCCCCCCCCAACAAAAAACAAAAACAAAAAAAAAAAAAGGGAACGCCCCCCCCCCCCCCCCCCCCCCCCCCCCCCCCCCAGCCGCCCGCCCCCCCCCCCCCCCCCCCCCCCCACGAGGGGGCACCCCACCACCAAAAAAAGAAAAAAAAAAAAAAAGGGAGGGAACAAAAAAAAAAAAAAAAGGGGCGCCGGCCCCCGACCCCCCCCCCCCCAACCCCCCCAAAAAAAAGGGGGCCCAAAACAAAGGGGGGGGGGGGGAAAAAAAAAAAAAAAAAAAAAAAAAAAAAAAAAAAATTAATTCAAGAAGAAGGGGGGGCCAACAACCGGGGATGGGCCGGAGGAGAAGAAGGGGGGGGGGGGGGGGGAGGGAGGGGGGCCCAGAGGAAGGGGGGCCACCCCCCCAAATATTTACTTCCCCCATTAACTCATTCTCTCAATAAAAACTTTTATTACTCATAATAAAAAAAATATTTTTTTTTTTTTTTTTTTAAAAAAACCCCCCAAAAAAAAAAAAAAACCAGAGGGCGGCAGATCATGTGAAAATAGAATATTTGTGTCATTCTCAAAACTTTTGGCCATGACTGTGGGGGATGTTATAATAATTGTAATGTAGCTGAAGGTGTTGTTTTTTTATTCTATTTTCATTCTATTTTGTTTGTATGTGTTGTATATTTTATTGAGCTTTCATAACATTTATAATTTCCTTTTGTAATGTCTATCTATCTGTCTATCTATCTATCTATCTATCTATCTATCAAAACACATAGTATTTAGAGCAGCACCATGTAAGAGTTCGAATGTAGGTGCAAATCCATAGGGTCTGGCAGTTGATCCCTCCAAGAACCGATGTGAATTTTCTGCTGTTTTTAACTAATTTTGTGATTTCCTGCACCGGAGCATTACTTACACTACAATATTTGACTTGATAAATATCATCATCAGTATACTATTACACAGCACAATCTTGAAGTTATCTTTGCATATCTTCACAAGTAGTATTATAATAATCATTTAACTCTGATAAGAAAAAAATATTTTGACCAGTTACAGATTAAGAAATTTAGTTTTTTGGGTTTTAATTTTTTACTCCCTGTCTTCCAAAACACATTTTGATCACTTTGTACTCAAAACCACAAAAAAAAATAAAGGTCCAGCCATTTTTTTCTTTTTCTCTTGTGGCATTCAGCGTATGGGATACCCAAAAAGTATATTTTTAATAGTATGGACAATTTTTAGGGTGGGGATATCTAATGTGTTTATTTTTGTTGGTTTATTTTTATATGTAATCAAGGGAAAGGGGTGATCTGAATGTTTATGTTTTTGGTTTTTTTTGCTTTTTATATTTTTTAAAACTTGAAAACAAAAACAATTATCCTCCCACCAGATGACTTGAACCTACAATCTACAATGCTACTGTATTGCAGTCTATGGTAAAATCCCTAACGGTCTACTGAGCCCTGACACATGTATGTTCTCCCCATGTTTACACAGGTTTCCTTCTGTTACATTCCCTCCCATACTCCAAAAATATATCTTCTTGTGTGGTACCAGTTCCAAATAAACCTCACCCACCAGGGAACATGGTGAGAATAATGTTCTTTGATTTCTCCAGTCCTTTTAACACCATACAACCAGGGCTACTGAAAGACAAACTGGGCCTTGCTGGAGTGGACCACCACCTCTCCAACTGGATCCTAGACTACCTCACAAACCGACCTCAATACGTGATAGCCTAGGACTGTGTGTCAGATACCGTGATCTGTAATACGGGGGCACAGTTCTATAATACAGGGGTACAGTTCTTGCCCCTTTCCTCTTCACACTGTACACTGCACATTTTAGATGCAACTGATCTAGCTGCTACTTACAGAAGTATTCTGATGACTCTGCAATAGTAGGTCTCATCACAGACGATGATGACAGGGAGTACAGAGAACTGAACCGGGATTTTGTGGACTTGTGCCAGCGGAACCACCTGAAGATCAATGCGGGGAAGACCAAGGAGATGGTGGTGGACTTCCGTAAAGGCAGATGCCCTCCTAAACCAGTGGACATCCTGGGGACGGGCATCGAGATTGTGAACACCTATAAGTACCTGGGTATGCTCCTTAATAATAAGCTGGACTGGGCAAATCACATGGAGGTCCTGTACAGGAAGGGCCACAGCAGGCTCTACCTGCTTAGGAGGCTGAGAGACTTTGGAGTCCGGGGGCACTTCTTAGGACTTTCTTCAACTCGGTAGTGGCATCAGCCATCTTCTTCGGAGTGGCCTGCTGGGTGAGCAGTATATCAACCAGGGATAGAAATATACTTGACAAGGTGATTAGAAGGGCCAGCTCTGTCCTGGGGAGCCCACTGGACCCAGTGCAGGTGGTGGGTGATAGAAGGATACTGTCTGTGGTGAGCTCCATGTGGAAGAAGAAGTCCCATCCCATGCATGAGATGGTGATAGTACTGGGCAGTACTGTCAGTGACCGACTGCTCCACCCTAAGTGTGAGAAGGAGCGCTATCGGAAGTCTTTCCTCCCCACCGCGGTTAGGCTGTACAACCAACACCGAGCTAAGCGGAGATCACTCTACACAGAGAACTGAAATATCTTTCTACCTGTTAAATCCCCCCCCCTCTGCTACTTCTTATCTGTCTGTCTACTATCAATGTAATGCCTCTTACCTTGGAACATTCTTGTATATGTTGTATTTGTATTTGTATCTGCATATCTTTTCTGCTGTAACACACTGAATTTCCTCATGGTGGAACTATTAAAGGACTATTACTATTATTAATTATTATTATTATGTTAAATGCAGGAACTTTTTAAAGCCATGATTTCCATATTGTAGATTCATCTGATTTGGCCCTCAGCTATACTTACCTGCATTCAATTTTCATCTTTCTAGCAGTGCGGCACTAAGTTAGGTTCAGCTTTTCGACTAATATCTACCTGTATATGCCAGCGAAACTGCGCTTATTGTGGCTTCATATTGCAAATCTTGACTGCATACACAGTGTTAAAGGGATTCTATCATTAAAAATTCATTTTTTAACTAAAAGCATGTTGGAATAGCCTTTAAAAAGGCTATTCATCTCCTACCTTTGTTTTTCAGGTCTGTGCTGCTGTTTCTGAGTTTTGTCTTCTTTCTTCATTATGCAAATTATTATTCAGAAAGCATAGGGGCCATTCCCTCTGTGCTCAAAGCACAGGCTCATCATAGGTTCCAATGCCTCCTCTCTCTTCTCCTCCTGACGTGTCTCCTCCTCTTCACTCCTCTTCTTACACAAGACCACCACAAAATGGCGACGAAACATGTGCAGCTGGCTGTTCTGTCGGCCATTTTGCGGTGGTCTCTTACACGAGAGCACCATCTCTTACATGGACCTGCAAAATAAAGGTAAATAAAGAGAATAGAATCCATTTAACACTTGCTTCAGTCTGGATCGCCATATCATATCATATCATATCATATATCTCTGGTTCGATACGGTGATACATTGTGGATATTAGTAGGGTATCACTTTACCTGCTCTCAACTAGTTGCTACAGTTGCAAGTTATAACTTTGGAGCAGGATTGTGGATGCAGACAATGCAATTTTTTACCTGTTGCTAACCCAGGATAGACTTTTAGGCTGCCGAAGATCTCTATATTTTCAACAGGCTCATGTGTGTTATTTTGCTGCAATATAGTGTTACTCATTCACAGTTATTGCCAGGATTAGGTTCCATTCAGATCATGTTTTTTACATCTGTTTATACAAAAAAATGGATGGATGGAAACCTATTAAAACAGATGATGTCCGTTTACACAGACATCAATGCTAAAAAAAAAAAAAACAGATCCGATGCTGTGCGTTTTTTTTGGACGGAAACAAAAGTATAGTATCCTACGTTTTTGTGTCCTTAAAAAAGAAAAATGGACAGCAATGAATCCGTTTTTTTTTTTTATATTGATGACAATATAAACAGATGGCCATCCATTTGCATGTATTTTGAAGATGTTTTTTGCATCGATTAAACTGATAGAAAAAACATGATCTGAATAGAGCCTTACCCAGTATTTCATAATATTGAGATGGACATAAGAACTACATATTTGTGGTCCATTATGTGATTCACAGCGCCCCTGTTGTAAGTAATAAAAGTTAAGTTTTATCATTTATTTAACACATGACCACCCTTCGTTTCCTCTTTCCGCTTTCCATAATTTCTTGGTAGCTACTTTGGCAGTACAGGCCACGGTGGGTGATAGGGGTTCCATGGAATATGAAGAAGCCTATTAATAGCTATTTATTTTTTAGTAGCGCTTTGTGTTATTAAAAAAAAAATATATATATATAGTTAAATATAAATATATAAATATAAAAATATAATATATATATATATATAATATAGATATAAAAATATAATGACAGCAAAGCGCCTGATGGTCCAGAACATCTGACAAACCAAAACACAAAAAAATCTATGCCGTTTTCCACTGACGTCAGGTCATCCTCTTGGACCAAGAAAAGAAGAAGCATCATGCGCCCTCATTTTCCAGGCTATTAAGAAGATGCCATTGAAAAGGCATAAGACACTAAATGCAAACATACAAGGCTGTGTGCCGCATCAGTAGACAAAAAGTCCGTCCCTGTGTTGGACAACAGGGGTAAAACAATTGCAGACTAGAGGTGAGACGCGACCGAAAAGTTACCCACCTTTGTAGGACTTGATCTTGGTCCATGGGTATAGGCCACCCATAAAGCATCTTGCTTGAAAAGGTGAGGTACACCAATCGCTATGTGTGTCGCTCCAGAGTCCATCAGGTGTAGTGCACCATGACCCTACTTATCCAATGGAGGAGCATTCTTCTGGTAGCATATAGCTACACCATTTCTCTTCTCCCTGTAAAAAAAATGATTTTCCTTGCCTACAGTGAGGGTGAGAACCGGGACATCAACGCTCTAGCGAATCGCAAAGAAGAATCCGCTGCTTCAACGCACGATATGAGGATCAACATTCTGAACCGTCAGGCACAAATGAATTTAACAACATGTATGCAGGCCTCAGGGCCTGCACCCATGGTGTTAAATACGCAGCCACCTCCAACCCCGATCTGCTGCCCTTACCATCTCCAGAATTAGTAGACAAAAATTCTGTCTCTGTGTTGGACTAGGGGTAAAACAATTGGAGGCTAGAGGTGAGACGCGACCGAAAAGTTACCCACCTTTGTAGGACTTGATCTTGCTGGGTATGGGCCACTCATAAAGCATCTTGCTTGAAAAAGTGAGGTACACCGATCGCTCCAGTGTCCAACAGATCTAGCGCACCACAGTCCTTCTTATCCTTCGGAGGTGCGTTCTTCCGGTAGCATATAGCTACACCATTTCTCTTCTCCCTGTAACAAAAAAGACCTTTCCTTGCCTACAGTAAGGGCAAGAACCTGGACCTCAACGCTCTAGCGACTCGCAAAGAAGAAGTCCGCCGCTTCAACGCACGATATGAGGATCAATATTCTGAACCATCAGGCACAAATAAATTTAACAACATGTATGCAGGCCTCAGGGCCTGCACCCATGGTGTTAAATACGCAGACACCTCCAACCCCGATCTGCTTCCTTTACCATCTCCAGAATTGTTGCATTTGCACACAATATTTCTTATCATCTACTTACATGTAAATGATAGCAAAGCGCTTGATGGTCCAGAACATCTGACAAACCAAAACGCAAAAAAATCTATGCCGTTTTCCACTGGCGTCAGGTCATCCTCTTGACCAAGAAAAGAAGAAGCATCATGCGTCCTCATTTTCCAGGCTATGGAGAAGATGCCAGTGAAAAGGCATAAGACACTAAATGCAGACATACAAGGCTGTGTGCCGCATCAGTAGACAAAAAGTCCGTCCCTGTGTTGGACAACAGGGGTAAAACAATTGCAGGCTAGAGGTGAGACGCGACCGAAAAGTTACCCACCTTTGTAGGACTTGATCTTGCTGGGTATGGGCCACTCATAAAGCATCTTGCTTGAAAAAGTGAGGTACACCGATCGCTCCAGTGTCCAACAGATCTAGCGCACCACAGTCCTTGTTATCCTTCGGAGGTGCGTTCTTCCGGTAGCATATAGCTACACCATTTCTCTTCTCCCTGTAACAAAAAAGACCTTTCCTTGCCTACAGTAAGGGCAAGAACCTGGACCTCAACGCTCTAGCGACTCGCAAAGAAGAAGTCCGCCGCTTCAACGCACGATATGAGGATCAATATTCTGAACCATCAGGCACAAATAAATTTAACAACATGTATGCAGGCCTCAGGGCCTGCACCCATGGTGTTAAATACGCAGACACCTCCAACCCCGATCTGCTTCCTTTACCATCTCCAGAATTGTTGCATTTGCACACAATATTTCTTATCATCTACTTACATGTAAATGATAGCAAAGCGCTTGATGGTCCAGAACATCTGACAAACCAAAACGCAAAAAAATCTATGCCGTTTTCCACTGGCGTCAGGTCATCCTCTTGACCAAGAAAAGAAGAAGCATCATGCGTCCTCATTTTCCAGGCTATGGAGAAGATGCCAGTGAAAAGGCATAAGACATTAAATGCAGACATACAAGGCTGTGTGCCGCATCAGTAGACAAAAAGTCCGTCCCTGTATTGGACAACAGGGGTAAAACAATTGCAGGCTAGAGGTGAGACGCGACCGAAAAGTTACCCACCTTTGTAGGACTTGATCTTGCTGGGTATGGGCCAATCATAAAGCATCTTGCTTGAAAAAGTGAGGTACACCGATCGCTCCAGTGTCCAACAGATCTAGCGCACCACAGTCCTTGTTATCCTTCGGAGGTGCGTTCTTCCGGTAGCATATAGCTACACCATTTCTCTTCTCCCTGTAACAAAAAAGACCTTTCCTTGCCTACAGTAAGGGCAAGAACCTGGACCTCAACGCTCTAGCGACTCGCAAAGAAGAAGTCCGCCGCTTCAACGCACGATATGAGGATCAATATTCTGAACCATCCCCCCAGGCACAAATAAATTTAACAACATGTATGCAGGCCTCAGGGCCTGCACCCATGGTGTTAAATACGCAGACACCTCCAACCCCGATCTGCTTCCTTTACCATCTCCAGAATTGTTGCATTTGCACACAATATTTCTTATCATCTACTTACATGTAAATGATAGCAAAGCGCCTTGATGGTCCAGAACATCTGACAAACCAAAACGCAAAAAAATCTATGCCGTTTTCCACTGGCGTCAGGTCATCCTCTTGACCAAGAAAAGAAGAAGCATCATGCGTCCTCATTTTCCAGGCTATGGAGAAGATGCCAGTGAAAAGGCATAAGACATTAAATGCAGACATACAAGGCTGTGTGCCGCATCAGTAGACAAAAAGTCCGTCCCTGTATTGGACAACAGGGGTAAAACAATTGCAGGCTAGAGGTGAGACGCGACCGAAAAGTTACCCACCTTTGTAGGACTTGATCTTGCTGGGTATGGGCCACTCATAAAGCATCTTGCTTGAAAAAGTGAGGTACACCGATCGCTCCAGTGTCCAACAGATCTAGCGCACCACAGTCCTTGTTATCCTTCGGAGGTGCGTTCTTCCGGTAGCATATAGCTACACCATTTCTCTTCTCCCTGTAACAAAAAAGACCTTTCCTTGCCTACAGTAAGGGCAAGAACCTGGACCTCAACGCTCTAGCGACTCGCAAAGAAGAAGTCCGCCGCTTCAACGCACGATATGAGGATCAATATTCTGAACCATCAGGCACAAATAAATTTAACAACATGTATGCAGGCCTCAGGGCCTGCACCCATGGTGTTAAATACGCAGACACCTCCAACCCCGATCTGCTTCCTTTACCATCTCCAGAATTGTTGCATTTGCACACAATATTTCTTATCATCTACTTACATGTAAATGATAGCAAAGCGCTTGATGGTCCAGAACATCTGACAAACCAAAACGCAAAAAAATCTATGCCGTTTTCCACTGGCGTCAGGTCATCCTCTTGACCAAGAAAAGAAGAAGCATCATGCGTCCTCATTTTCCAGGCTATGGAGAAGATGCCAGTGAAAAGGCATAAGACACTAAATGCAGACATACAAGGCTATGTGCCGCATCAGTAGACAAAAAGTCCGTCCCTGTGTTGGACAACAGGGGTAAAACAATTGCAGGCTAGAGGTGTGACGCGACCGAAAAGTTACCCACCTTTGTAGGACTTGATCTTGCTGGGTATGGGCCAATCATAAAGTATCTTGCTTGAAAAGGTGAGGTACACTGATCGATCCAGTGTCCAACAGCTGTAGCGCACCACAATCATACTTATCCTTCGGAGGTGCGTTCTTACGGTAGCATATAGCTACACCATTTCTCTTCTCCCTGTAACAAAAAAGACCTTTCCTTGCCTACAGTAAGGGCAAGAACCTGGACCTCAACGCTCTGGCGACTCGCAAAGAAGAAGTCCGCCGCTTCAATGCACGATATGAGCATCAATATTCTGAACCGTCAGGCACAAATGAATTTAACAACATGTATGCAGGCCTCAGGGCCTGCACCCATGGTGTTAAATACGCAGAAACCTCCAACACCGATCTGCTGCCCTTACCATCTCCAGAATTGTTGCATTTGCACAAAATATTTGTAATCATCTACTTACATGTAAATGATAGCAAAGCGCTTGATGGTCCAGAACATCTGACAAACCAAAACGCAAAAAAATCTATGCCGTTTTCCACTGATGTCAGGTCATCCTCTTGACCAAGGAAAGAAGAAACATCATGCGTCCTCATTTTCCAGGCTATGGAGAAGATGCCAGTGAAAAGGCATAAGACATTAAATGCAGACATACAAGGCTGTGTGCCGCATCAGTAAAAAAAAAAAAAAACCCCCCCCCAACAAAAACAAAGAGGGGGCCCGGGGCACCCCCCAGGAAAAAAAAAAAAAAAACAAAAAAAAAAAGAAAAAAAAAAAAAAAAACAAAAAAAAAAAAAAAAAACCCCCCCCAAAAAAAAAAAAAAAATTTTTTTTTTTTTAATTAATTAAAAAATTTTTTAAAAAAAAGTTACACAAAAAAAAAATATTAAAATTATAAATTTTTTCCCCCCCCCCCTCCCCCCCCAACACAATTTTTCCCCATTTCCCAAAAAACACCCCCTTTTTTTTTTTTTTGGGTTTTTTTCCCTTTTTTTTCTTGGAACCACCAAACCCTTTGGGTGCTCCCCCAAACTTAGTGTCCCCTCCCTATCTCTAAACTATGCAGACTTTCTGCAGACTATTTCACTCCCTGTATATAGTGTATAGGATATAGTACAAATTATATTTTAACCCTTACAATTCCCCCATTTTAGGACTTTATTTTTAATCAAATTCAATGAATACCTTCACACTTAATGTGTGCCATCTGCGATGGATTCTCCATTGAAGAGGTTAAAAATAACATCCTATCTTACATATTGGTTAACTGTATTCCATTTCCTTCTCATGGAGCAGAATACATATAGATTGAATAATGACAACAACAGAAATAATATCATTATTACTATCAGGGGGTTAAATAACCAATTAGTAATTTTTACCATTGTTGGTGAATATCCTTTGAATATATCGTACCAATGGTGAGCAGTCAAATATTGTGTCTGTGAAGCTATATTTTTAAGATTACCTCTTGTGATTACTGCTCTTATCTGACTATCTTGTAAGGTATGATTAAACTTATTGATATGATTTTTCACTAACCCTGACATGTCCAATAACCTTTTTAAAGGATTTAAATCAATTTCATAATCCTTTATATTGTACACCTGCTCATGTACTTCTTTAGATATGTATAATATCACTTCTGGGTTAAATATATATGTTTTTTTATTCCATACTAGTTTAGACACATTTTTCAAGCATCCTGAAAATGGGGCATTATATCCCAGCGGTCTCATGGTTTCTGAATTATTTGTTACTATGCAAACATATTGTGGACCCATTTCCACAAACATATTCCCTACCGCTGTAGGTGTTCTAATTAAGTCACATATATTATCCTCATGTTCCAACAGACAGGGCTCATATACCTGGGTTCCCTGTCCACACACTCTTCCTTGTTCTGTCAGATCACATAGAGTCAAATCATGTGTTTTATTTTGATTGTCTATATGGGTCCCTTTTATTCTAGGAGTCCAGAACTCAGTCTGTGCACCATGAACTAATATTGGCATGACTACAAACTTACATACTTTCATGGCTTTTTGTATTCTATATGCGTCGACAATTCCTGTACACCATTTACTTGGTTGACACCAAATATCTTTTACCTGTGGCTGGAACCACCACCCTTCGGTTTTCAAAATAGGGAACATTTCCTTCCAAGTTTGAATATTACCTGTCATTAATTTAGTAACGGCTGTATTTACTTCCATCTGAGCTACTATGCCTTTTAAGGAACAGGCAGTAAAATTTATGAATGTATTCACCTTTGTCATCGTATTCATCTGTGTCAATATACTAGCATTAAATATTACATCTAAATTGTCTGTAAGTGTTAACTGTCCTTTTTGTAGGTGTACTAGGGTGGGTAACCAATCTGCTGTCAATTTTATAGAGCGATATTGCATCTCCCGTCCTTTTCCACTGATTTAACATATCCTCTATTTGTATTCCATTCAATATTCCCATACCTGTACCCGCCCCTCCTAAAAGAGTATCATACCATTCTCTTTTTCTTCTGATACAGTTTCTAAAATCAGGTAAATGTGTCATGGTTAAATTGAACGTTATTCTAACTTTCCCTGCATTAGTACTCATATTTACACAAGTGGATGGTATAGCTATTAAAGAAGAATTTTTAACTACCACAGGATCATATTTAGGGGTTTCAGCTACAATGAATACCATAAGAAATGTGATTCTATTTACTATTTTTGTGGAGTTATAACAATACCAAATACCTGTCTGATTTGCCACTACATGTGATGATGTGTCTTGATACCCATCATTTTTTCCATACTGCTTTCTTATTTCTGGTCCACTCCCAGTGAACCATTTAGGCCAATTCAGGGAGTCTACCTGCACTCCTTCTGAATTATTTACACGAGCGCATCTCAGTGCAGTGGCATTATTCAAAGGTGCGATAGATACGCTAATAGGCAGATTACGTATAAGGATCATTCTACCTGTAGCTACTTCTTTGTACATAGTAACATTTTTCCCAACTGTTACGTTGGCGATGAAACAGAAGTCATTTGCGGGACACACGAAGGAGTCTTGGGTCCTGTTTTTAACATCTTGCTTCCATCCCCATAGCCAAAATGAGAGCTCCTTCAACTGCACGCCTGGAGTCCAAGTAAAAGCAAAAAGTTCAACAGTTACTGTGCTTAAAAAGAAGAGCCAAAGAGTCCTCATTCTGGAGGCGCTTCAACTTTCTTGCAATGTGAAGCGTGTATCCAGGTGGGTTTCCCTTCAAGTTTCACTGAAGTGGCAGTTGTCAATAGAACTTGAAGCGGGCCATCAAACCTAGGTTCAAGGGTTTTCCTTTGATGTCTCTTTATAACTACCCAGTCTCCAGGCTGCAGATTATGGGTACCTGTAAGATCGGAGGGGTCTGGAATAGAAGAAAACACTTGATCGTGTGTTACTTTTCATTTTTGGCATAGATTTTGTACATAGCTAGCAATACTGTCATAGTTAAGCTGTAAAGTCTGAGGGAAGTACAATCCTGTTTTGGGTGCGCTTCCAAACAATATTTTGAATGGTGATAATCCTGTCTTCCTGTTAGGGGTGGTTCTTACTGAGTAAAGAGCTAGAGATAGACACTCAGGCCAAGGCTTTCCTGTTTCTGCTATCGCTTTCTGAATTTTTAGCTTAAGGGTGCAGTTTAGTCTTTCGACTTTTCCAGAACTTTGAGGGTGATAGGGTGTATGGAAAGCTTGCTCCACCCCCAAGGCTGAAATGACTTCCTTCATTATTGCACCTGTAAAATGTGTACCTCTGTCAGACTCAATCACCTCGGGCACTCCAAACCTACACACAAGCTCAGACATCAGTTTCTTGGCCGTCACTTGTGCAGTTGCTTTGCTCACAGGGTAGGCCTCAGGCCATCCAGAAAACAAATCCACACAGACCAACACATACTCGTATCTTCCAGACTTAGGCAACTGTATGTAATCCATCTGTATCCTCTGAACTGGGTACAGGGATTTTGGTGTACATTTGGTGGGTGTTTTAACTACCTGTCCTGGATTGTGTAGAGCACATATGTGACATGCTTTTACGTGGTTACTAGCAGCTCTTCCAAAACCTGGGGCAAACCATAATTTACCCACTAATGACTCCATGGCATTTCGAGAGGTATGCACCTTACCGTGGGCCAAGCCAGCCATCTGGGGGTAAACTGCTACAGGCAGACATAATCGATCCCCCATTTTCCACACACCATCAACTTCTGTAGCACCTGCTTTCTTCCATCTGTCAGTTTCCACACTGGTAACCTTTG
Organism: Leptodactylus fallax; assembly: GCA_947044405.1. Taxonomy (NCBI): domain Eukaryota; kingdom Metazoa; phylum Chordata; class Amphibia; order Anura; family Leptodactylidae; genus Leptodactylus; species Leptodactylus fallax. Next base: position 53,581 of record CAMRHE010001038.1, on the reverse strand, counting down.
AGTACATCCCTTTTGGGTCTGCTAGGTCAATGTCCATTTTTCTCACCTGGTTGGGACCCTTTCTTGCCAGTAGTGCTGCTGCCTTGGCTGCTATGTCAGCTCTCCCATTTCCACGGCTTTCAGGGTCCCTTCCTTTTGTGTGAGCTCTGACTTTTACAATTGCCAACTGCTTTGGGAGCAGTATGGCCTCCATTAGTTGACTTACCACATCTCCATTCTTAATTGGCTTGCCCTGGGCCGTTAGGAAGTTCCTTGACCTCCATATCGGACCATAATCATGCGCAATGCCAAAAGCATACCTGGAGTCAGTGTATATGTTGGCTGTTCTACCTTTGGCTACCTTACAAGCCTCCATAAGGGCTTTGAGCTCAGCTTCTTGGGCTGACATGTGTGGTGGAAGAGCTTCTTGGACTATGATGTCATGTTCGGTGACTACAGCATACCCTGTAACAAATTTGCCTTCATCGGTTAGATACCTTGAGCCGTCCACAAACACCTCATAATCAGGATTTTGTAATGGCACATCCGTGACATGGTCAAATCCCACTGTTTCCTGTGACATAAGAGCCACACAATCATGTTCATGTTGGCTGTCAAACAGTTCTTCTTCAGAGAGAGAGTTTAAAAATAACTCATCCTCCACTCCCCCTCTTGAATCATGAACTCCTACTGGAAGAAGAGTTGCAGGATTCAAAGTTAAACAGCGATGAAAGGAGATGTTTGAGGAGGACTGCAGGGCAAATTCCATTTTGCTCTGCCGTGCCAAAGAAAGATGACGTCTGTCTACCTGTGTGAGGATAGCATGGATGTCATGAGGTGTATATACAACCAATAAATGGTCTAGGACAATGTCTGAGCTCTTATCAAGCAATGCTTGTACTGAGAGGACAACCCGCACACAGGAGGGTGTCCCCCTGGCTACAGCGTCTAACCGTGAGCTGTAATAGGCCACAGGGCATTTCTTATCCCCATGTTGTTGTGTGAGGACTGCAGTTGCGTGTCCCATCATCTCAGTCACATAGAGCTGAAAAGGTTTCTGATAGTCAGGTAGGCCTAAGGCCGGAGCACTGACTATCTGCAACTTCAGCTGGTAAAATGCATCCAAGGCCTCAGATGTAAGGCTGAATGGTTTTGAGGAAAGGCAATCATACAGAGGTTGCATGGTCAGAGATGCAGATCTGATCCATGGCCTACAGTAGGATACCAATCCCAAAAAGGTGCGTAGCTGAGCATGAGAGGTCGGCACCTGCATGTCTCTCACCGCCTTGGTCCTTTCATCTGACAGGTGTTTGGTGCCCTGGCCAAGGCAGTGTCCCAGAAATAACACTTTGTTTGCAAAATTGCAACTTATCCTTGCTGGCCTTGCAGCCGTTCTGGCAGAGGAAATACAACAGGCTGATGGTCGCCGCTTCACAGGTTGATTTGTCTGGAGCACAAAGAAGAAGGTCATCAACATATTGTAACAAAACAACATCATCATGTGGTGGATACCAAGTACTCATGATTAGTGTAAGGCATCTCGTAAATTGATTAGGACTGTTTTGCGCCCCTTGCGGTAGTACTGTCCAAGTGTACTGTTTTCCCCTAAATGTAAATGCAAACAAATACTGGCAATCAGGGTGCAAAGGTACAGAAAAGAAGGCATTACAAAGATCTACAACACTGTAATAGGTGGTTCCAGTGGGAACAGCTGATAACAGGGTGTGTGGATTGGGTACTACAGGTGTTTCAAGTAATGTCACTTTGTTCAATTCCCTGAGATCGTGGACCATACGGTACGTGTCTGGTTCTCCCTTTTTGCCCTTCTTCTTAACTGGGAAAAGGGGGGTATTTGCTATGGAAGTATATTCCTTCAATGCCTCTGCCTTCACTAATTCTACTATTGTTACTGCTATGGCATCCTCTTGGGCATGAGTCAGAGGATATTGTTTAATCCTAGGTGGCTGAGCTCCAGGTTTCAGGGTTACCATAACAGGAGGTACATCCAATTTACCTAAATCTGTTTTCCCTTTTGCCCATAATGCTGTTGGCACTTGGGATAACAGTACATTTTCTTCATCAGTAAGGACAAAAACACAATTTGGTGTACTTAATTCGGCGGATAACAAGCATAAAATCTCATGATTGGTATGTGTGACCTTTACATATGCTTCCCCTGATGGATGCAACATAATGTTACAACCTAATACTCCCATCACATCTGTACCAAGAATGTTATCCGATGTGTCGGAGACTAAATACCTAGTGAGTATCCTGCAACCCTGAAATGAGGTTTCCACAGGATCAGTTTGATCCAAAGTGACTGGTAGCCCCGATACACCTTGAACCACCTGGCTGTCTCCTGAGAGTGATAGCTTAAGTGTGTCGGCAACATGTTTGCTCACACAGGATTTTGTTGCCCCAGTATCTATCAAAAATGGCACCTCCTTTCCATTAATCAATACAGGTTGAAAAATTTGAATTCCCCTATCCTGTGAGGACAAAAGGGATACTGGGGCGGGAGGGCCTGTCTTTCATTGCGTATCATCCTGCACTTGGAAGAATGCCTCACGGTCTTTCTCTGCTTCATACATGGGTGGGCCACCCTTAGGCTGCCTGGGCCCGTTGTTGTCCCCTTGTTTGGGACACCAACAATCCCTGGCTAAGTGTCCTTGTCTCCCACAATTAAAGCATTTCCTTGTCTCCCTCTGTCCTTGTTGTTGTCTAGGGCGGGGACCTGTCTTTCCCTGATACTTTGCACCACTGTTTGTATAGGCTTTAATTGGTGCCGCTGCTTTCTTTTCCCTCTCATCTATAAAGAACCCCACTGCCTTAGCAAACAAATCATCAGGATTTGAACTTCTCCAATCTGGGGTACAAGCTCTTATCTTCTCTGCCAGGGTGCTCCCTATACCCTGAATGAAGGCTTCAGAAAGCATGGTGTTTCTCATGCCTTGGGGCATATTCTCCCACCCAGCATCCACCGCTTTAGTGAGAAGTCTTCCATAATAAGCTTCCACTGATTCACCTTTCTCTCTTTTACATGTAGTTAATGCTGTACGGCGGGTTTCTGCCTGCTTATCACACCATAACTGCAATCTATCTAAAAACTCCTCCCCACTGCCAGTGGATTCTGTGTTGATGGGTGTCTGTTGATCAAACCTGGAAGTGATATTTATAGTACCTAACAGCCCTTCTGTGCATTTCACCTGAATTAGGGCCATCAAGTCTTTCCAGCTAGCTTTATAGTTCATCTGAATCATCCTCATTTTCCTGAGAAAGGCACTTGGTTCTAACTGCGGGTCTGGTAGTTGTTGGGCCATAGACATCTGATCCCCAGGAGACCAAGGTCTCCATTCTACAGAGGTGGTAGTAACTATTACTGCACTGCTGGCCCCTGATGCCCCCCTTCTTGGCGACTCTTTGGTTTCTTCTGTGTCACTCTCAACAGTGCTAGTGGTAGGGGTATGACCAGTAGTTCTTCTAGTCTGTGATCTAGTGACAACTTGGGTATAGCTGCTGTGTCGGGGGTGGCGGAGGTGGTAAAGGCAAATCTGCATCCATTACCTTGGGGCCACAGACTCCCCTGGGGCAAGGGGTACCACATACAGAACATGGGTCTACCCAGCATGGTTGCTGTGTATCACATGTAGGACAGGTCCATCCCTCCGGATTATAAGGCGGAGGAGCTGAGGCGAGTCCTATTTTGCTGGGACTTTTTCCCTTATTTTCCCTCTGAGGGGGGCATATACAACATTCTTCCTGAACCATCTTGCTTTCGGGACCATTCCCCTTTTTCTATTCTATTGCTTCCTTCAATCAGGGCATATATACCTCTTTGCAACTTATTATCTTGAATCAATCCCGCATGGTCTAATCTCCACTGATCCCAAAATTTACTGTCTATCAACCCAAACTTGTGTATTCCTGCCCTTTTTAGGATTGATTTTACCTGTGTGGCTACTTCTTTCCCTTCCCCTATTTCTATTAGTTCAAATGGGGTGTACCATATCTTTGAGGGTCCCTTCCCCATCTTGGCTGGTAGCTAACCAACCGTGAGTCTCTCACTCCTCTAGGGCTACCTTGAGACAATAGAGGGTCACTTATGACTACTTTAGTGAGAACTCCCAAACAGACACTTCTGTTTTCTTTGAACTATTTGTGCAAGTTCTGGAGTAGTGCTCGGGGCAATGCCTAATTGGCTTCCACAGACTCAACTTTCTGTCTGTGTCCCTTTACCAAAACACTCCTGAATTATTGCACACACTTTGCGCGGATTCTACTAAGTCCTTCTTGCTACTACTCAGGTCCCATTCGACCTTGACCGTCCAGGCACGGCTGGAGGCTAGTGTTCCAAAACAAGGACGTTTCAATCACTCAGTGCTTCTTAGCTCCGAACCTTGTCCGCAACTCTAGGGGTTCAAAACAGAGAACTCTTCCCCGTTTCTTGCAGCCTTATATATCTTATAACACAGGTAAGATACAAAAATCAGTAGGAGGGTAAAACAGAAAGCAAACAAAGCAACTTCTATAGCATTTACAGGTGACATGTCCCTTTTTCAGGTTCTTCCGTACTACTTAATTGGCGTCGAGATGTCATAAAAACATGCAGCAGCTTACCGCACTCATCGATACAGAGTATAGACACACAGGAGCTCAGATATACTAACTGGCAAGACAAGGGATTACCTTACAGAACTGTTTTTCATCTATCTGAGGTCCTCTGGTCCCGTCCTCAAGTCGATCGGTGAGTGGGTTGGCACTCTATCGGCTGCACATCGGACGATCTCGAGCACCATGTTGAAGCGCCAATTCCCCGCCGCCCCCCCCCCCCCCCCACCACCACCACAACAACAACAAAAAAAAAAAAAAAAAAAAAAACCACCCCCCCAAAAAAAAAAAAAAACACAACCCCCCAAAAAAAAAAAAAAAATTTTTTTAAAAACCACCAACAAAAAAAAAAAAAAAAAAAAAAACCAAACAACAAAAAAAAAAAAAAACAAAAACACACCCCCCCCCCCCCCCCCCACCCAACAAAACAAAACCACACAAACCCACAACACCCCCCCCCCCCAAAAAAATACAATCTTTCCCCCCCCCTCCCCCCACCCACCACCCCCCCCGGGGCCCCCCCCCCCCCACTGTCCCCCCCCCCCCCCCCCACCCCACCCCCCCTCCCCCCCCCCCCTCCCCCCCCCCAAAAAATAATAAAGAAAAAAGCACAAATTAAATTTTAACCCTTACAAGGGGTAAAACAATTGCAGGCTAGAGGTGAGACGCGACTGAAAAGTTACCCACCTTTGTAGGACTTGATCTTGCTGGGTATGGGCCAATCATAAAGTATCTTGCTTGAAAAGGTGAGGTACGCTGATCGATCCAGTGTCCAACAGCTGTAGCGCTCCACAATCATACTTATCCTTCGGAGGTGCGTTCTTCCGGTAGCATATAGCTACACCATTTCTCTTCTCCCTGTAACAAAAAAGACCTTTCCTTGCCTACAGTAAGGGCAAGAACCTGGACCTCAACGCTCTAGCGACTCGCAAAGAAGAAGTCCGCCGCTTCAACGCACGATATGAGGATCAATATTCTGAACCATCATGCACAAATAAATTTAACAACATGTATGCAGGCCTCAGGGCCTGCACCCATGGAGTTAAATACGCAGACACCTCCAACCCTGATCTGCTTCCTTTACCATCTCCAGAATTGTTGCATTTGCACACAATATTTCTTATCTACTTACATGTAAATGATAGCAAAGCGCTTGATGGTCCAGAACATCTGACAAACCAAAACGCAAAAAAATCTATGCCGTTTTCCACTGGCGTCAGGTCATCCTCCTAACCAAGAAAAGAAGCATCATGCATCCTCATTTTCCAGGCTATGGAGAAGATGCCAGTGAAAAGGCATAAGACACTAAATGCAGACATACAAGGCTGTGTGCCGCATCAGTAGACAAAAATCCCGTCCCTGTGTTGGACAACAGGGGTAAAACAAATGCAGGCTAGAGGTGTGACGCGACCGAAAAGTTAACCACCTTTGTAGGACTTGATCTTGCTGGGTATGGGCCAATCATAAAGTATCTTGCTTGAAAAGGTGAGGTACACTGATTGATCCAGTGTCCAACAGCTCTAGCGCACCACAGTCATACTTATCCTTTAGAGGTGCGTTCTTCCGGTAGCATATAGCTACATCATTTCTCTTCTCCCTGAACAAAAAAGACCTTTCCTTGCCTACAGTAAGGGCAAGAACCTGGACCTCAACGCTCTAGCGACTCGCAAAGAAGAAGTCCGCCGCTTCAACGCACGATATGAGGATCAATATTCTGAACCATCAGGCACAAATAAATTTAACAACATGTATGCAGGCCTCAGGGCCTGCACCCATGGTGTTAAATACGCAGACACCTCCAACCCCGATCTGCTGCCTTTACCATCTCCAGAATTGTTGCATTTGCACAAAATATTTTTTATTATCTACTTACATGTAAATGATAGCAAAGCGCTTGATGGTCCAGAACATCTGACAAACCAAAACGCAAAAAAATCTGTGCCGTTTTCCACTGGCGTCAGGTCATCCTCTTGACCAAGAAAAGAAGAAGCATCATGCGTCCTCATTTTCCAGGCTATGGAGAAGATGCCAGTGAAAAGGCATAAGACATTAAATGCAGACATACAAGGCTGTGTGCCGCATCAGTAGACAAAAAGTCCGTCCCTGTATTGGACAACAGGGGTAAAACAATTGCAGGCTAGAGGTGAGACGCGACCGAAAAGTTACCCACCTTTGTAGGACTTGATCTTGCTGGGTATGGGCCACTCATAAAGCATCTTGCTTGAAAAAGTGAGGTACACCGATCGCTCCAGTGTCCAACAGATCTAGCGCACCACAGTCCTTGTTATCCTTTCGGAGGTGCGTTCTTCCGGTAGCATATAGCTACACCATTTCTCTTCTCCCTGTAACAAAAAAGACCTTTCCTTGCCTACAGTAAGGGCAAGAACCTGCACCTCAACGCTCTAGCGACTCGCAAAGAAGAAGTCCGCCGCTTCAACGCACGATATGAGGATCAATATTCTGAACCATCAGGCACAAATAAATTTAACAACATGTATGCAGGCCTCAGGGCCTGCACCCATGGTGTTAAATACGCAGACACCTCCAACCCCGATCTGCTTCCTTTACCATCTCCAGAATTGTTGCATTTGCACACAATATTTCTAATCATCTACTTACATGTAAATGATAGCAAAGCGCTTGATGGTCCAGAACATCTGACAAACCAAAACGCAAAAAAATCTATGCCGTTTTCCACTGGCGTCAGGTCATCCTCTTGACCAAGAAAAGAAGAAGCATCATGCGTCCTCATTTTCCAGGCTATGGAGAAGATGCCAGTGAAAAGGCATAAGACACTAAATGCAGACATACAAGGCTGTGTGCCGCATCAGTAGTCAAAAAGTCCGTCCCTGTGTTGGACAACAGGGGTAAAACAATTGCAGGCTAGAGGTGTGACGCGACCGAAAAGTTTCCCACCTTTGTAGGACTTGACCTTGCTGGGTATGGGCCAATCATAAAGTATCTTGCTTGAAATGGTGAGGTACACCGATCGCTCCAGTGTCCAACAGGTGTAGTGCACTACGATCCTACTTATCCATTGGAGGTGCGTTCTTCCGGTAGCATATAGCTACACCATTTCTCTTCTCCCTGTACCAAAAAATTCCTTTCCTTGCCTACAGTGAGGGCAAGAACCTGGACCTCTATGCTCTACCGAATCGCAAGGAAGAAGTCCGTGACTTCGACGCACGATATAAGGGTCAATATTCTGAACCGTCAGGCACAAATGAAGAACCACAAAATTGTCGTGACGCACACTAAGTAATCCTCTTTTCTTCGTCGGAATCCTCCTCAGATCTTTGTGTCCAAGCTTTTTACCACAAGGGTGCTGATGGTATTTCTGGTATATCTCTTGCCTCCCCTGATAAGGATCCCTCAGTATACAGAGACGATACATGTAATGCATTGAAGATATTTTATCTACACTGTAGTTGTATTTAAAAAAAATACAATATGATTAACTTTATATCTGCAGGTCCTACATCCTGAACACATGCATACCTACTTAATATTAGTCTATATTAATGTTTTCTTTAGGATGTAATGTACATTATTGTATATATCTACAATGTCCATAGATTACTATAGACATCCGTATAGAGCTTGCCCATGATTTGGAGAAACCTTTGGGGTGGTGGAGGTGTAATACAAGGCATAGTCACCTGTCCCCGGTGTTTATATACTTTAGCCTTCTTTGTATACTTTAGTACTATATTTTGATATGGCTCCTATACTAGACATTGATTTGAATATAAGCACTTTAATCTTGGGTCTCCTTTTTCCACATTTCATTTTAATAGTCCCAAAGGCCGAGGGAAAAAGTGCAGATTTCTGGTTCATGAGATGGATCAGTTTATGTGCCCTATCCTATATGTGTGACCTGTGTCCGAAAACAATATAGGTCCACATATGGCCTGGTGGACTGTCATTTAATGTATTTTAGGAGTATCCCTTTATGTGGCATTGAAAAATGTAAAAAGAAAAACACTAATATGTGTATTGGGAGCCATTTAGCTAGTTCACATTCACACTGAGAGCGGTATATATGAGCAGTATATATATCTTTAAATAATATTCTATGGTGTGGATATGCCTATATATGTATTCTGAGGATTAGGGAATGCTTCCCCTATTAAATATGGAGGCTAACGTGTTAACTAACTTTCCCTGCTATACAAGAGCCCCTTAGTCGATCGGGATATTTCCCAGAATGACTATGGCGGCTTCTACATTAATTGGCTTTCCCTATTATTTTCCCTAACTAAAAATGGCGGTTCTGGTTATACTTGCCAAAAACATACTTGCCCATTCATGTAATAAAGCGCTTACACATATGTATACAAGTGCTGTTATAATGCTAGGGATCTTCATCTGCGCATGCGCGGACATACACTATTGATGTGCTCTTTACTCTAAGTTAAATATACTGACACGTCCACTCTTAATTTCTCTGTAATTTGGGTAAATACTCTAATGATTAAAAGGTTTTTCCAGACTAAATAAGTGATAACCCATTCTTACGATAGGTCATCAGTTATAGATCGGCGGGGTTCCAATACCAGGGCTCCGGCCACCTAGCTGTTTGAAGAAGATGTAGCGTTTTGGCGAGTACTTACCTAGCACAGCACTATACATTTACATAGTGTCTGTACTTGGTATTGCAGATCAGCACATTCACTTGGGACTGAGCTACAATCAGGCCATGTAACCAATGAATGTGACATCACATTACTATGAAACAGAAGCAGCGTTCAGGGAGTGCAATTGAGGCTTCAGCTAATCTGTGGGGGTCCCAGTTGTTGGACCCCTATGGATCTTCAATTGATCACCTATCCTAAGGAAAGGTTGTCAAGTCCCAGAAATCCAATTCAATACTATATCACAACCTATAGTTTTGATATATATATATATATATATATATATATATTACCTTGCTCCAGGTGCACATGATGTCACAACAGTGAACAAGAAGCAGTAGGAATGGGAAGCAGACAGATAAGTAATGATCTAATACTGTTATGGGAGGACCAGTGAAGGGGCCAATGTATGGACCATACAGTGGCCCCTTCACTATTCCCCCCCCTATTCCATGGCCACTTCACTGATCCCCCTCCCCATACTGTGGCTACTTCACTATTCCCCCATACAAGTGGCCACTTCACTGGCCCCACATACTGTATGGGGACCAGTGAAGGGGTCATTATATTGTGTGAGGGCAGTGATGGAGCTGATACCCTGTGGGAAAGACATTAAAGTGTGTGGGGTATTAGATGGGAGTATTAAAGGGATTGTCCATGCTTAATTTATTTATGGTCTATCCTCAGGATAGGCCATAAATACCTGATCGGAAGGGGCCGACACCTGGCCCCATCAGCTGTACGGGGCCACTTCCAGGACCTGTCCTGTACACAATACAGGGACAGAAGCAGAAATCTCCCTCTGCTGTATAGCAGCATGCGCCATTACTGCATCTTACCCCCCATCACTGCCCCCACATATTTTAATGCCCCAATCACTGGCTTCCATTACAGTATGAAAGGGCCAATGTATGGGGGGGACCAGTGAAGTGGCCATAAAAAAATTAGGTCGAGACAACCCCTCTAAAGAGGTTGTCTATAAAGTGTAATGACCCCTGTGGCATATAATTAAAAAAAAAAAAAAAAGCAAGATTTTCACCTGTCCCCAGCACCCCATTGTCCCCCACCAGTGTGTATTCGGTTTCATTTCTGTTAATCTTGTACCTCCTATACCTAATTTGTCTCAGGGGTCACATGAGGCACAGGACTCTCAGCAAGAAGGCGCCAGAACGAGACTGAATGGACACTGGTGGCGGACAACAAAGCGCCGGGGACAGGTAAGTATGTGTTTTTTTGTTTTTTTTATTTTTTTTTTTTTTTTACACCTTCCATTCACCACATGGGTTGCTCCAATTCCTGGACTACCTCTATAATAGGTTTATTCATCTTTATAACATTGATGACCTGTCCTTAGGATAAGCCATCAATATTACATCTGACAGGGGTCTGACAGCCTTTACCTCTGCAGATCAGCTTCTCCAGGATAGCGTCCCAATACTACACTCCCCCCCCCCCATTATACTTACCAGGGCACGGGATATGACTTCCTTTTGTGGGGAAAGCTTCTCCTGTTCTTTGACGTCTGCTGCGTTTGCACAATAGAGCCGGAGTCCCGGCACTGTGCTGCAGCCGGCAGGCGTGGGAGGCTCCTCAGGCCTCCTACACCTGCACAATAGAGATGGAGTTCTGGCTGCAGCACAATGCTGGGACTTCAGCTTTGTTGCGCAAGCGCGGAAGATGTCAAAGAAGAGGAAACATCCTCATAGAAAGAAGTCATCTTCTGTGCCCAGAAGATCTGGACAAGAAGACAGGTAAGTATGATGGGGTGGGTGGGCTGAATTAGTTAGTTGGGAAGGGATAGTAGTGGGCGGGATAGCTAGGGAGACAGGGAGGGGGTGTGAGGGAGTGAGAGAGGGAGGTAGTGTGAGTCAGCTCATGCAATGCATCATGGTAGTTGTAGGATAAAAGCACAGGAAGCTACACCATGTAAACAAATGCAGAAGATGCCAGGAGCTCCCAGAGACACCCAGAAATCACTCAAAACACTGCTAAAGGTATTTGGGTGCACTTATTAACCCATTAATAGCACTAACAGACCTTTTTTTTAAATAAAAGAATCACCTGTATCTACTGCACAAAAGAAAAATCCTACAGTCCATGATGTGACCTGCAGGTATAAAGCGGACATGATGTCCAGGACAGGAATAATACAGAAAGTAATGCTGTAGAGAAGTCATAATGTACACAGGAAAACATACAATATGGCCACATCTAATAGTACACCCCTCTTATATCTGTATGAGGGGAAATGGGCCCCATAGAAAAATATAGACTATATGTAAAATGTCTAGTATAATATGTGCTGGTATGTAACATATAATAAAATATTCTATACATGTATAATGGGGTCTATAGGGATGCGCCATATGATAGATCCATCCCCCGCTTACTTTCCATTTTCCTGTTCCTATAACAGAGGTGTGAACTCAGCCTAAATGATAAATGACATATAGCCATTTATCTAGTGGGTGTTACTGGTTTCCTGGTTTATGTGGTTCTATTTGTACCAAAAGAAGACAGTCAGCATGCAGGATTCACAAAGCATATCAGGTGATGATAAAGAAATTCATGAACAAACAGCAAATAATAGATTTATAATAATTTTCCGAGGAATGGCGGCCACTGGTGGGGGAGGGGGGTACCTGGTGTATGGAATGTTCAGTAAAAGCAGACAACTGTCACATTGTAGCACAAATTTTGGTAACAATCGGTTCCTCCAACCTTAATACTTGGTAACTGGATCACAAAGCTGTCATACTACACAGCGGCCACTAGATGGAGCCTCTGCCTAAATTTACTCTCTCCATACCTGTAATACCAGCTGTGGATTCTCCTATCAGCGGCCGGGCGCTCTCCTCCTGGGTGTAGCTCCTCCTCCTGCTGGGCGCTCTCCTCCTGGATGTAGAACCTCCTCCTGCTGGGCGCTCTCCTCCTGGGTTTAGCTCCTTCTCCTGTTGGGCGATCTTCTCCAGGATGTGACTCCTCCTTTTGGCTGTTCCCCCTTCTTCAGTGTCTAGACTGCCGTCTCCTGCACTTACCGTTGGTAAACATTCGTTACAGCTCGATTGTGACGTCACATTCTCCATGGCATCGCGTGGGCGGGCGAGCTGCCTTTAGTCATGTGACTGAGTAAAAAGGGGCGGAGCCTATAGGCGCGGCAGTGCTGGTGGTATATACTGTATATACTGTGCTGATACTGCCCTGTGTTATGTCCTGTATGCTCATCACTCACTGATGGGAACTGTATGGCAGTATTAGTATAGCACTGTATGGCTGTATTAGTATGGCACGGTATGGCAGTATTAGTATAGCACTGTATGGCAGTATTAGTATAGCACTGTATGGCAGTATTAGTATAGCACTGTATGGCAGTATTAGTATAGCACTGTATGGCAGTATTAGTATAGCACTGTATGGCAGTATTAGTATAGCACTGTATGGCAGTATTAGTATAGCACTGTATGGCAGTATTAGTATAGCACTGTATGGCAGTATTAGTATAGCACTGTATGGCATGTATTAGTATAGCACTGTATGGCAGTATTAGTATAGCACTGTATGGCAGTATTAGTATAGCACTGTATGGCAGTATTAGTATAGCACTGTATGGCAGTATTAGTATAGCACTGTATGGCAGTATTAGTATAGCACTGTATGGCAGTATTAGTATAGCACTGTATGGCAGTATTAGTATAGCACTGTATGGCAGTATTAGTATAGCACTGTATGGCAGTATTAGTATAGCACTGTATGGCAGTATTAGTATAGCACTGTATGGCAGTATTAGTATAGCACTGTATGGCAGTATTAGTATAGCACTGTATGGCAGTATTAGTATAGCACTGTATGGCAGTTGTTGCCTGTTGGCAGTATTAGTATAGCACTGTATGGCAGTATTAGTATAGCACTGTATGGCAGTATTAGTATAGCACTGTATGGCAGTATTAGTATAGCACTGTATGGCTGTATTAGTATAGCACTGTATGGCAGTATTAGTATAGCACTGTATGGCAGTATTAGTATAGCACTGTATGGCGGTATTAGTATAGCACTGTATGGCGGTATTAGTATAGCACTGTATGGCGGTATTAGTATAGCACTGTATGGGGTGTGCGAGGCGGTATTAGTATAGCACTGTATGGCGGTATTAGTATAGCACTGTATGGCGGTATTAGTATAGCACTGTATGGCAGTATTAGTATAGCACTGTATGGCAGTATTAGTATAGCACTGTATGGCTGTATTAGTATAGCACTGTATGGCAGTATTAGTATGGCACGGTATGACAGTATTCACATTTGTTCTGTATAACACTGTGTATATGGGCAGTGTAAGATGTGGCATCCGGACTCTGTATGACGTGTCTGACACCATAAGTACAAGTAGTATTTATATAGGCATTGTATGATACAAGTCATAAGACATTATATGGGCCAATTTATATGTCACTAGTATATGACACTATTCATATGGAGCTGTATAATATTATTTATATGAGCACTGTATGACACCATTTCTGGCGCTGTGCTGTGTGACACATAATCCTGACTATATGAAGTTATTTATATGGACATTGTGTGACTTTTTATATGGCGTACATGTATATAGTGGATTCTGTCACCTATGTGGACACTATGTAACGTCTCGTTGTTACAATGGTTGGTTTCCTCAGCTGGAATTCTTCCTCAGTCTTCTCCACAGCCGGCGGCCATGATGCCGTGTCTCATGAGATCTCATGGTGGCTTCTATTCTGTGTCCACTCCGTGTGTCTTCTTCTAGTTGTCTCTAACATAGTGGATAGAACTGGATAGAATTCTTGACCTTATTATGATGTCATCATGTGACATCACAGCTCGGTATCCTCAGAAATGTGCCTTGTGACATCAGCATACAATTATTTTAACCCCTTAATGGCCTGGGATGTCTTTAGGAACAGAAGTTTTTGGTTTGATGTCATTTCTTTATTCTCACCCTAAACATTTTACCATATGTATAGGATATTCAGTAAATGTCTGATAGATGCAGATCCCACCTCACGGACTCTCATGTAACAGAATCATGTCTGACCTCCATTCTCAGACTCCTGGCTGCCACAGTCTCCATATTGTAGGTTATGTAATATACAGAAATACAGCGGCCTGCAGCGCCACCGCCAGTCATCTGTGCCAATGGGTCAGGTCATCACATGGACGCACATATCACCTACTGGCTCACTGCTGCCCCCTCTGCTACTGCAAGCCGACCTTTAGTCTTCATTACTGAGAGGTACAGCGCCCCCTATACTGTGTCCAGGTATATGATATGATTTCATATGTGGCCCAGAGTTATACAGACAGCCATATGTGCCCAATATACTAAGCAGAGCAGATCCTGAAATACATACAGACCCCAGATCCCAAAATGAACTCAGACCCAGAGTAGACCTCAAGATATATTCAGACCCTAAAATGACTTCAGTCCTCAGGTCACAAGCACATTAGGGTTTTCCTGGGCACACATTAGGATCCCCTGTAAATACTGCTATGCCAGTAACATACCGTGGGGCCCCATACCATGGCCATTCCTGCCCTTCCAGCCAGTCTATTCCAAGAATCTGACTATTGTATTCCTACATACCAAATTTTCATGCTTTTTTTTAAAAACTTCAATTTGAGTGTTAAAAACGCCATATTGAGTCGCAGTCGCACGCTACTTCTATTGAAGTCTATGGTGGTAAACACATGTCTCACTTGTGACCCTGCTGCGAAACCTCAAGCAGGATTGACTTTTCTGCAGCTTCTGTGGCATGGTCACAGGTCACTACATGGCACCATATTTATTACGTGTAATGTCACAATCCAACACTAAAATCTTCATGTCACATGACAAAAGTCAATGTGTAGCGCTAGTCCTAAAAATTCATTCCCGTCAGGACAATGGTGACAATAACAGCAGGGTGACAGGCGCCATATTGATGGCTATGTTAGAAGTTGGCTTGTTGGGGCTGTCCATTGCTCCTGTTATGGGTAGTTTTTACATTTTAGGACAATATTGGGTGATAAGTTGGGATTCAGGGAGGTTTAGGGTTTTTGTTCTGGTCCCTACAGTCATAGATTGCACAGACGGTTGATTAGAGAGACCGGGTAGAAATAAGATGTAGCTCCATGTTCCCTCCCATAGACAGGATCCAGGCTGCTGTGTGACCTCCATTCTGTGGACAGTCCTGGAGATCAGTGCTGAGGACCATTGACCATTAGATGGTTTCCGCTCATAAATTGCGCTATGTGGTAATTATGGCGTCACCCTGCATATAAGGCCTAAAGGCATCATACAGTGACAGCCATGGCCCTTGTCTTCTGAAAGAAGTGATAGCCCAGAACACGCGTTACCTCTTGATCAGTCCGTCGGGGGTGGCACCATAGTTAGTGTACTGTGCACACTTTAGAACAGCTCTTCATACAGGAGTTAGTAGTGGCTGTCATACACATGCATGCTCGGCTCAGGGTGCATGTGTTGTGAATGAGGAGAGTGGAGCAGGCCGCTGTCAGACACCTCTAGTGGTGACTTATCTTCCCTGGGAACAAAAGAGTTGGTCATCATGGAATCCTACAGCCCAGGAGGTCTGATACACATTAGATGGTTGGCCGGTTGGGATGATGTTAGTCTCCCCTGACTGCCCCATATACATGTATCTGCTGGGTGTACTTGGTTATTGCCATAGGGCGAGAGTATAAGCAGTTACCAGACACTCCTTGATGTCAGAGAACAGGTAGCAGCCCCCGCTGCTAGGCTGCCCCATAGACATTAGATTGTTGATATCGACTACTATGTAATATGTATGGCCAAAGGTGTAACTATGGCCACAGCAGATGGAGCAAACTAGGGGACTCGGCCGGCCCCACTGCTTTTTTATTATAGGCTGTTAAAAGCTGGATTACTCCAGCAGGTAATGGCTGATTTTCACTTAGCTATCCCAGCTGCAGTAGGTAGTGGCCTAAAGTACCTCTGTTGGGGCCCAGTATGGGCATTATCAGGGCCGGTTTTAGACAAACTGTGGCGCTGGGCAAAATTAAAAGCGGGGCCCCAAACACTGATATACCAGCAACGCCATATTTCCAGTGGAAGACCCTTTAATAACTCCCCCTTTCTGCCCCCAAAACAGTAACAACCACCCCCTTATGCCCACAACCAAATTCAAATAACCACCTTTGTACCGCCTGCATGAAGGTCAAATCTCCTGCTCTTGTATATCAATCTTTTGTGCCAATTTGTATCTCAATATTGTATTATATTTCCTTGACATTAAAGGGTTACACAGTATGGCCATGAATACAATAGCAAATCTATGATCCATTCTAAAGTTGGAAGAAAAAAAACAGACAATTAGGAGATTATGGCCAGCGTTTTTAAGACACTGTACTTAAGTATTAATGATTATATCACAATTCTATCCATAGGACAGCATCATGATTGACTGTCCAAATTCTAGCTCTAAAAAATAATTTTTTTTTATTTTTTTAAAAAAAAAAAAAAAGAAGAGAGAACAAATTTTTAAGGATTTTTATAATTTTAATTTTATTTTTAATAAAAAATTTAAAAAACATTTTTTTAAATTATAAAAAGAGAAAAAAAAACACACCAAAATTTTTTTTTTTTTGTAACCCCGCCATTTTAGATATAACACCCCCCCCTACGATTATCCCTGGAAGACTCCAGTAGTGTCTCAGCACACTCTACATTATTCTCTTCCTGAGTCCTGAGTTAACCTGAGGACTCAAAAATCCTATTGTGTACACAGTGGCTTTTAGCCACCCTACCACCATACAAGAGCAACCCTGGATTCCACCTCATCAGCAATTTATAGGTGCTCTCTACCATAGTATTAATAGAGCTCTTATCTATATTTTCTCATGTGTCTGATTCCCATTTATAAGTAATGGTAGAACTAGATTGGAACATGTGTTGGATAATTTTCCTTTGTGAAAAAAACCCACCATGGCTACTTCTAATACCAATACCATGTTGTTGCGGCATTCTGCTCCCATAATAATTGTTGGCATCCTTTTTTTTTCTTTTTTTCCAGAAAGCCACTTCTCCTTCATCACTTTTCAACCAGGCACACTGCCTCAAAGTTTCCTTCACAAGTTGCACTTACAAATTCCTAAAACTGGCTAATTTTTGTATAAAACCTTTCCCTTTTCCAATATAACCACCATTTGTGTACAGAAAAACCATGGACAAGCATCTTACCCAAAAACAGACTAATTTTTGGAGTGTTTTATATGTGAAAAAACATATATGAAAGTGGCCGCACAATGTATAGTTAAACTAGCAGTTTGTATCCACTGCTTACCATTTCCTAGGAGCCCTGAGTGCTCTACACTATGTTTTATAGATAGGTTCCTAGGAGCCCTGACAGTATTCTACACTATGTTTTATAGATAGGTTCCTAGGAGCCCTGAGAGTGTTCTACACTGTTTTATAGATAGGTTCCTAGGAGCCCTATGAGTGTTCTACACTATGTTTTATAGATAGGTTCCTAGGAGCCCTGACAGTGTTCTACACTATGTTTTATAGATAGGTTCCTAGGAGCCCTGAGAGTGTTCTACACTGTTTTATAGATAGGTTCCTAGGAGCCCTATGAGTGTTCTACACTATGTTTTATAGATAAGTTCCTAGGAGCCCTAAGAGTGTTCTACACTATGTTTTATAGATAGGTTCCTAGGAGTCCTGACAGTGTTCTATACTATGTTTTATAGATAGGTTCCTAGGAGCCCTGACAGTATTCTACACTATGTTTTATAGATAGGTTCCTAGGAGCCCTAAGAGTGTTCTACACTATGTTTTATAGATAGGTTCCTAGGAGCCCTGAGAGTGTTCTACACTGTTTTATAGATATGTTCCTAGGAGCCCTATGAGTGTTCTACACTATGTTTTATAGATAAGTTCTTTGGAGCCCTAAGAGTGTTCCACAATATGTTTTATAGATAGGTTCCTAGGAGCCCTAAGAGTATTCTACACTATGTTTTATAGATAGGTTCCTAGGAGCCCTGACAGTGTTCTACACTATGTTTTATAGATAGGTTCCTAGGAGCCCTGACAGTGTCATACACTATGTTTTATAGATAGGTTCCTAGGAGCCCTAAGAGAGTCATATACTATGTTTTAAGCCAAATGAAACTCTGATTTCTGACAAACTCATCAAAACAAATCTTTGGACCGAACCACCTGAACCCAAAAAGAACAAATCTTCAGAGGTTTGCCAATCCTAGTAGAAACATAGTTTAAATTGCTTAAGATTACCATATATAAATGTATATGCAGAGTATTTGGTTTCCTCTGTGGACTTTCTACTTCCATTATACCTATAGGGAAACCACCGGCTTTTCCATAGGTATAATTAACATGCTATGATTTCCAAAACCACAACGGTTTTGGAAAATCACAGTATGTCCTCTGCATTTATTTCTCCACAAGATGTGAATGGGAATCGCTGACTGTAAAATGCTGCATTTTTTTCTGTAGTGTTTCAGCCACATGGGGCCCCAACATATTGTACAGGAGGTGGGCAATGCAGCTCCCGTTAACATTACCATTAGCATGAAATCTCCAAGAAGAAAAAACAAGATGGACCGCACATCCCAATCTTATACATTGATCTTGTGCTTCTCAGCAAAATCTACAATACAGAACATGAGGTTCTTAGTATACATATTGATCAAGGTGTATAAACCCACTAGCCACTTCATGGCGACCTCTTTATAGTGGGTCCCTACTCTACTGGGAGTGGCACCAAAGAGTGACCACCACCACCACAATACAGAGCCCACAGGGAGAGCGAGCCAGTAGCCCAGCAAAACCTGTGCTGCCAGACTAAGCCCCCAGGTACTGGGCCACATTGCCCCATAGGCACTGCACCACAGCAACGGCAGATATCGCACAGCACCACACCATGTACGTAAACAGATCACAAAAAAGTTCACCTTACCATATGGTGTCAGTCAAAGGACTGCAAATTGTGAACAGGTCTCAAAGAGTTCACCTTGAGGACTGGGCCAGTAGAAGGCTCCCTTAATTTAAAGAAAACCTGGGCCAAATGGGAGGAGTGCTGGCATCATGGCAAAACAAAAAAATTGGAAAGGACAGAAAACATTGCATGAAATCTCCAAGAAGAAAAAACCAGATGGATCACACATCCCAATCCTATACGTTGATCTTGTGCTTCTCAGCAAAATCTATAATACAGAACATGAGGTTCTTAGTATACATATTGATCAAGGTGTATAAGCCCACTAGCCACTGGCGGCAGGGGTGTTGCTGGGTTGCTCTCCCTGTGGGCGCTGTATTGTGGTGGTGGTGGTGGCGCTGTTCGGTGCCACACCCAGTAGAGTAGGGACCTACTATAAAGAGGTCACCGTGAAGTAGGAACTCGTAGGAACCTATATATCTAATTTCTAGTTCTCAAACACAAGCACAGACGAAGCTATGTCAAAGTGATAGTGACATTATTATACTCTGGTGTCTCTTCAGACCCCAGAGTATAATAGATGGAGGCCCAGTGGAGGTGTAAAAAATTAAAAAAAAATAATTTATACCCATCTTCCGTTACCTCTTTGGGCCTACTTTTAGTGTGCTGTGCTCTCCTAGTGACATCTGGCACTCTTCTGTGAGGTAATCGGTCCAGGGTTAAGGCTGAGACCTGTGATTGGTCCACCAGCGGTCACATGGGCACACCAAGCGTCATGAAGCTCGCTAGAAAAGAGCTGGAGCAGATTTCTGTTTGGTGCATGAACCCCAAGGGATGTACACCTTGTCATAAATTAGGTGTAATCTCTGGTTGGGCAGGTATTAACAAGGCTGGTGTGAAACACCTCGGTCTTGATATACCAGCTCCATTATGTTCATTACATTGTATGGAATGCTACAGTTATGGAACCATGTCTGTTTTTTAGTGTTTTGTGATGTGTATTTAAAGTGTATTAAAATGTGCTTTGCAATTATTTACATTATATTTTAGTAACTTTCATCTGTGAATTTAACTTTTCATCTTTTCCGTTTGTCTATAATGTTCAGTATATAGGAATATACCAGCACATGCTTATGAATAATACTGTTTTTAGGGTTTTTAGGCAGTGAAAATCCTCTCTTAAGCTACAGTTACACGACAGTGAATAGTGGGCGTGTGATGAACATCACGTGGCAGCATTAAAGGGGTTGTCCAGGATAAAAAGATAATTAAATACTAAACTAAACACCCTCCCCCGGCCTAACTTCTAACTCCCCCCAACCCCATCATACTTAACTGTATTCATATCCTGATCTTCTGCCCATGAATCGTCACTTCCTTCACTTCTGCCAGCACCTACAGGTGGCTATATTGCGCAGGCACTGGCAGATGTGAAGAGGAGAAGGAGCCAGCCTTCCACGTCTGCACAATAGAGCCGGAGCACTCAGGCTCCATTGCACAGGCATCGGCAGACGAGAAGAGGAGAAGAACAGAAGGATCTCTCGTGTCCAGAAGATCCGGACTGGAAGACAGGTAAGTATGATGGGGTGGGGGATGGGCTGAGTTAGTTAGTTAGGTCGGGTTAATAGTCTGTGGGCTAGTTAGGGAAACGGAGGGGGGGTGTGAGAGAGGGAGGGGGGGGAGGAGAGAGGGGATCTGAGTGAAAAGCAATGCATCATGGTAGTTGTAGGATAACAGAGGAGGAAGCTACCCATGTAAACAAATGCAGAGGATACCAGGAGCTCCCCGAGAGAAACTCAGAAATCACTCAAATCACTGCTAAAGGTATTTGGGTGCACTTATTAACCCATTAATAGCACTAACAGATTCTAAAAAAAAATTTTTTTGCCTGGAAAACCCATTTAATTTCACAGTGAAAATAGTCATGTCCTATTTTTGGCTGTTTTCATAGTTCTCACCATACACTGAAATGTATGGGGGAGCGCATGAAAACGGGTGCCCCTCTGGTGCAAGACAGCCGTAAAAGTGGACGTTTTTCACGGCTGTTTGCCCCCCCCCTTTATGTGAATGTAGCTTAGAAATCGGTGCAAACGAAACTAAACTATAAACTGAAGGGCTTATTCACACAATGTGAAAATTAACATGAGATTGGCATTTTTCCAATGTCCGTCACAATGTCCGCTTTGAGAATACATCGAATTCAATGTGTCTATTCACATGTCCGTTTTCTTGATGGTCTGTGTTTTACAGGCAACAAAAAAGTGACATGCATTATCCTCAGGCGGCATTTTGATGGCCAAACAAGCTCAATGCAAGTCTACGGGGTCTGTTTTTAGAGACATGAAATGGATTATCATTTATGTCATGACCACTAAAACCAGATCAGTGGGTTGGGTCATAAAGAAAGACCAATGAAATGAATCCATTTTTTTTCCACTGACAATTAAAAGCCGATGCAAAACGGATGACACAGCCATCAAAAACAGAACGGAACAAATGCAAGACAGATACAAACAGACCTTAGGCAAGATTTACATGAAAGAGGTGCAAAACGACCAGGAAAAAAGTCCATATTTTGCGATTGTCTTGCACCCGAGGGGCACTTATTTTCACGGATCCTATATACATTTCAGTGATTAAAAAGATACACTAAGGCTACATTCATACGACTGAATATTGGCCATGTGATGTTTGTATTTTTTTTTAACATGACTGTTAAAATACAGGTCAAGTCCTATTTTTGGCTGTTTTCATGGATCCCTCCATACACTGAAATGTAAGGAAAACGGGTGCCTCTTGGGTGCAAAACAGCCATGAAAAATGCATGTGTTTCACAGCTGTTTTGCACCTCAGTTGTGTGACTATAGCCTTACAGATGTGGCAAACTGTATGTTGGATCTTATAACTTGCTGCAGTCAATTTAGACTTAGCTGTATCTGTAACATGAACAGAGCCTAATACATTCATATAATGCTGTGTAAATTGATAAATAAGGCAATCAATAAAATAATTCCCTATTGTACAACAAATGAGACCGCCTGATATTTTCTGTGCTCTCAATGGACCTCCAGTAATTTACTAATCTGCCAGGAACCTTATAAAATAGACTCTCTTAGGTCACCCCAGGAGTGGAAGCCAAAGAGATCTGACTGGAGGCCGTCTCTATGTGATTCTGAAATACTGCCCCACATTACATATATTATTTACATCATAGTAAGGTAAGATTTACTACTGTACATTCTCATCCTTTATCCTTTTAGGACTTTCTGCACATAGGTACTGTATGTGATCAAGTATGTTAGATTTTCTCTGTCTCTTTTATTTTTATAAATTTGTGGTGATTTCAGGGAATCTGATACACCTTCTGTTTCACCTGGTCAATAGAGTAGCTGCACTGTATTGTATTTTAGAATAATTGTAATGTATGTGTTGACTTTTTGACTCTATTTTTTGTATTTGTTGTAATTTGTATTGTTGATATTTTTTATTTTTAGATATCTGTCGTAACATTTGTAATTTCCATTTTGGACAAGTATCTAAATCAATCTATCTATCTATCTATCTATCTATCTTTGTTATCTGTCTAATTTATCCATCTATTTCCTGTCCCTTAATCTCATGGAGATATATATAATTCTAAATAAACATATAGAGGTATTTGTATAAGACGTACTTTAATCCTAGGAGGCAAAGACTTGAGAATTATTTAATGGTTCTAAGTTGGATATTGTTACAAATTCATTTCTGTTTACTATCCTTTATGAAAATAATTTTTTTAATAAAAAGTTAAGGAACCTAACATAAAATCAGACATTCTCTTTAGATATTTTACATGCTGTTGTCTCTGGCCACTGGCAGTTAATGCAGTGGACGGGGTGTGAATGCAGACCCTATACTATTTGATCACTTTGAATTCAAACTTTTTTGGGCAGGGAAACCCCCAAAATAGGGTCACACTTTTTTAAAAAAAATTTATATTTCTTAAAACTTAAAAAAAAAAATGTTAGCCTGGATGTGTGATCATTATATCACTTTTACTTGACCTTCATGCACAGTGGCACCCCATAATGAAGTGCTATATTTCCTTGAGCATCATGGCATTGGAGTGTTACCCTGTCTGTGCAATAGTCTGGACATAAATTTAGTAGTGAATTTATGGGTAATTCTAAATTCAGAGATGAAGAAAGGTATGGAGCAAACAAAAAACAACTGATTAAATAGCATTATGTCATGAATTAAATTGATTCAACCCCTAGGACACCTACCGATCACACGGAAGGGGGACCTGACCCAAAATGTGGGTCGCACATGTGCTCTGCAGCTCCATACAATGCTGTCAGTCTGCCATAGACAGCTGAATGACAGCAGATTCTCTATATAGTTTAATAGAGCAGCAGTACACAGAAGCATCTCTTCTCATAATCGGTGGGCATTGCATTGGTCGGCTTTGGGGTGTTGTCAGATACTCTCGTAATTGAAAAAAAAAAAAAATACTTCTTAATTCTGGCCTATGACATTTACCTAAATATTCATGAATATATCACACTTTTTTCTACAGGACAGCAGCATGAATGACTGTCCAAATTCTAGCTCTGAAAATGAATTTTACATTGTCGCCTTCTCAACATCCACAGTCGGACAACTTGCGCTATTTTTAGGGATTTTGATCATTTATATTATGGTTGTGATAGGAAATTTGACAATCATTTTTCTAGTCTGTACGGTGAGAAAATTACACACTGCAATGTATTTCTTCTTGTGTAACCTCGCCATTCTAGATATCACATCCACCTCTACGATTATCCCTAAGCTTCTTACTATCACACTGACCAAAGATCACAGGATCTCCTTTTCTGGCTGTATGACCCAGATGTTTTTTTATATTTTCAGTGCTGATAGTGAAACCTTCCCCCCCCCCCCCACAAAAACCACCCCCCCCCCCCCGCGAGAAAAAACCCCCCCCCAAAAAAAAAAAAAAAAAAAAAAAAAACCAACATTTAAAAGGCCGCCCCCCCCCCCCCGCCCGGCCCCCCAAATAACCCACCACACCCCACACTACCCCCCCCATTACAATACTTTGGTTCCCCACATAACATCAATTTTTTTTTTTTTTCTGTTTTCATGGGCCCCCCCCCCCCCCCCCCACGCCCCAAGCAGGAAGACTTTTATATTCTCTGAAGCAATTCTAATTCCTCTTATACAGTTCATGCTCACGATAATTTCTTATATCTTTATCTTCTCAGCCATATTGAAGATCCGTTCCTCGGCAGGACGTATGAAAGCTTTCTCCAGCTGCGCCTCCCACCTCATCACTGTTATATTATTCTATGGACCACTTACGTTCTTATACATGAAACCTGAATCTGAAGACTCTAAAGATCAGGACATGTTACTATCGATGCTTTATCTGGTTGTGGTTCCGATGATGAATCCTCTGGTCTACAGTCTGAGAAATAAAGAGGTTTGGGAGGCTATTGTATCAGTAACCAAACAAAGGAAGGTACAATTCTAGACAATGGACTAGGAGACACAATCTTTATTTGATGTATTTTGCTATATTTGGGGTCAGGGTTAACAAAGTACTAAAATAGTGGAAACATTTTATGCGGAAAACCGCAAGAAAATGAAATAATAAAGACAAGTGATGTATGTCTAAAGGCACGGGTATTATTCAACCTAAAATTACATATATAAGATGTATAATGACATATGTAATACAATGACAATAACTTACACAAGATCTGATAGCTTCCCAATAAAAAGACCTTCATCTGAGGACTCAAAGGTCCTATAACATGTACGCAATGTCCGAACATAGCCACCTTACCAGGGGCATCTCTTAAAAATGAAGGACAGTATCCTGGGACTAGATCTGCAATACAGTAAGGCACTAGGTTCCCCCTTATCACAAATTTATAGGTGCTGTCTAGAATGAGTGTTTATAGAAATACTAGCTATATTTTCCCATATGTATGATTCCCATCTATAAGTATAGGTACAAGTAGAATACAACATACTTGTAACACGTGTTGGATGATATTACTTTCCTTGTGAATTTAAAGACCAAGAAAAATGGCAACAGGCGCGCTCAGAAAAACAGTACAATGTCGAATAAGAATATTGGTTATAAGAGATATAACAAATCTTGGAGGTTACAACAGATAAGATGGCACACTCTCTTAAGAGTTGCAAACAGTATAATAAAAGAGAGAACAACTGTAGAAGTTTTATTGTCAGGCCTCAGTTTTAATATTGTGTCTTTTAGCCAGCTCTTTGTGTTGGTTCTTTCAAAAGAACAATGGGAGTCAGCTCCTGACTTAGAGCTCACAGCTCACTGAAACCTGCCCCTACATAGTTAAACCCACCCCTTACATTTCTAACCCTGCCCCCTTATAAAATACAGGTGCAACTCAATAAATTAGAATATCTTTCTAAATAGTTTCTAGATTATTTACACACAGAGTGTTCTATTTCAAGTGTTTTATTTCTGTAAATGTTGATTATGGATTACAGGTAATGAAAACCCAAATCTAAGAAAATTAGAATATTGTGAAAAAGTTCAGTATTGTAAATTCAGTGTGTCACCTGCCAAGGTTTCCTAAGCCTTTAAATGGTCCCTCAGTCTGGTTCAGTAGGACACACAATCATGGAAGACGCTGATTATGAATTATATTACTGAATTACTGAAATGAATGAAGGTTTCAAAAATATTCTAATTTATTGAGATGCACCTGTACTAGTACAAGAAAAAAAAAGCAAGGCGGGGTCTCCTGCTAAGCCCTCTGTCAGGAATCTCAATTCTGGTGCTATACCTTTAAGGTCAACCTTAGAAGCTTCTGCAATATCAAAAGTTCACTGTGTTTTTCCAATTATCATCTGAGGAGGCATATAGAAGACCCTTTCCTTCTGAATCAGGTGCCTGTTAATATAGTTGTACTCTAGTTTGGCTCTGAAGCCTGGCCTACTTCACCACACTAATATCTGCCCTATCCCGCAACCCCAAACAGCTATTCACTACCTTCAACTCCCTCCTCCATCCTCCTGCGCCCCCTCCGACATCACTTATCACAGATGATGACTTTGCCTCTTATTTCAGAAGCAAAATCGACACCATCAGAGACAGTCTCATCCTACACCCCCAACAACCACTCTATCCAACTGCTCGGTGCTCATTATCTTTAACCTGTTTCTCCACCGTCACTGATGAAAAGCTCTCTACCCTAATCTCTAAATCACACCTCACCTCCTGTGCACTCGACCCAATCCAGTCACATCTCATCCCAAAACTTTCAGAAGACATTACTCCTGCCTTAACCCATCTCTTCATCCTATCCCTAACCAATGGATCCTTCCCTTCCACCTACAAACATGCTACCGTCACAGCTATACTTAAGAAACCCTCCCTGGACCCGTCCTCTCCAGCCAACTATCTCCCCATCTCACTGCTCCCGTATGCCTCAAAACTACTGGAGCAACACGTCCATTCCGAACTATCCTCCTACCTCTCGTCCAATATGCTTCTTGACAGACTACAGTCAGGCTTCAGACCCCATCACTCCACAGAAACTGCCCTAACCAAGGTCACTAACGACCTTCTAACCGCCAAAGCCAAACGTCATTATTCTGTCCTCCTCCTCCTTGACCTCTCCTCTGCCTTTGATACAGTCGACCATTCACTCCTGCTAGAAACTCTCTCATCCCTTGGCATCTCAGACCTGGCCCTTTCCTGGATCTCCTCATATCTCACCAACTGCACATTCAGCGTCTCCCACTCACTCACCACCTCCCCGCCACGCCCTCTTTCTGTAGGTGTCCCCCAAGGCTCCGTCCTAGGACCCCTCCTGTTCTCAATCTACACCCTAGGCCTTGGCCAACTCATAGAATCCCATGGCTTCCATTACCATTGCTATGCTGACGACACCCAAATATATATCTCTGGTCCAGACATTACCTCCCTGTTGTCCAGAGTCCCAGAATGTCTAGCAGCCGTAGCCTCCTTTCTCTCCTCCCGCTTCCTCAAACTCAACATGGAGAAAACAGAATTCATAATCTTCACCCCTCCTCGCACGGCCCCCCTACCTGACCCATCTATCAAAATTAATGGAACCACTCTCACCCCAGTCCCACAGGCCCGCTGCCTAGGATAACCCTAGACTCTGACCTATCCTTCAAGTCGTATATTCAAACCCTCAACACCTCCTGCCACTTCCAACTCAAGAACATCCACCGAATCCGCTCTTTCCTCACCCCTGAATCTACAAAGATGCTAGTCCAAGCCCTCATAATCTCCCGCCTAGACTACTGTAACACCCTTCTCTATGGCCTCCCAGCTAACACCCTCGCCCCCCTCCAGTCCACTTTAAACTGTGCTGCTCGCCTAATACACCTCTCCCCCCGTTCTTCATCGGCCGCTCCCCTCTCCCAATCCCTCCACCGGCTCCCCGTTGCCCAGCGAATAGAGTTCAAATTACTAACTCTGACATACAAAGCCATCCACAACCTGTCCCCTCCATATATCTCCGACCTAATCTCCCGTTACCTGCCCACACGAAACCTCCGATCCTCCAAAGACCTCCTACTCCACTCTGCTCTTATCCGCTCTTCACACAAACGTGTACAAGACTTCTCCCGTGCATCCCCCATACTCTGGAACTCATTACCAAGACACATAAGACTGTCCCCCACAGTCACAAGCTTCAAGAAGGCCCTGAAGACTCACCTATTCAAGAAAGCCTACAACCTCCAATAACGCTACTGTCACCACACCACCACCTGTACAGCCTCTACCCCCACCTTCTGTCTCTATCCCTCTTCCCTCATAAATTGTAAGCCCTTGCGGGCAGGGCCCTCTATCCCACTGTACCAGTTGGTCTCTGTCAGCATTATCTGTTTTGTATATCTGGTGTACCGTATGTAAATCCGCAAATGTAAAGCACCATGGAATTAATGGTGCTATATAAATAAACAATAATAATAACACTAATAATAAAATTGTGTGTTGGATTGCTTTATTCATACTCTTGGCTTGTTTCTGGTGATTTTTTTTCCTGATTCTGCATCTGATGCAACCTATCGGAACTTGTCCTTGGCTTTGTATTGGATATCCGTTCTGTCTCCTGATTCTGCCTCTGATGGGATCATCTGGTTCTGACCATTTGCCTAGACATTTATTCTCTTCCCTGTAATTTAATTGTGGGTTCAGGTTTTGGTTTCGGTTATTAGAGTGTTTATCTCTTGTATGGTTTCTGGTGCTGATAACTTGGGAACCCAAATTCAGCAAAGTCCATCTGGCCTTGCGGCTGGCGCTGGTAAAGACATTTAGGTGTTTGGTCCTATCTCTCACCACTGTATAAGGTTTAAGCAGCTGTTTTACTGACCTCTGTTAGTAGCTAGGTCCTGCAATTTTGTGATATTTGCTCCTGGAACTTAATCAAGTATCCATCAGAAATACACCACTGACTATTTGTCAAAATACTTGTGTTATTCCATTATTAAGATAACAAAAAATGTACTGTATATAATATAACCAATATCTACTCCTGTGCACCACTTAACTGCTCTAGTAATATGGCATCACCCTCAATATGTCACTATTAACTCATAATGAAGGTCCATAATGTAGTAATAGCAAGATATTGGGTGTATAAATAAACCTCAGGTATTACCTTATAATTGCTGTTATATTCCCTTTTCTATCCCTACTGACTCCTCTCCCCCTTCCAATACTGGATCTAGGTGTCTAATCCTTATCCGGTGCTCTGGTGGTTATAGTAGAGGTGCACAAAGTTCTTTATAATCCTGTGGAGCAATCCTTGACTGGTGGCTGTCACACCAATAGTTAGTATCTGCTTTTAGCCACACTCAAAGTACAGATAGTGTCTAGGACCAAATAGAGCTTCCAGTGGGTTTTGAAATAGACTTATTAATTCACACACTAGTATGAATTTTCTAGCAAAGTATTATCGCATTTTATACACTCTATGGTGTGGTTTCTGACCTAATATATTGCCATCCAATTGGTGCTTGATGTGCTGTGGTGAAAATGCTGTATCATGGCTCTGTGTGGTTTTAGTATTCTGGCACATCTGCTACTTTTTTGGTAGTTTGTCTTTTATGGCTGCTGTGTAAATGATCGACTGATGAATATTCAGGAGATAACGTTTTTGGACTTGTGGGGGGCTCATTCCTGGATGCGAGAGGCAGACGCTCCTGCTTCTGCTCACTTCAAACCCAACAGTATAAAGAGTGGAGACCCAGAGAAGATGATTAAACATAACTTACTGACCTCCCCTGGCTCCAGCGTGGATCTTCAGGTCTCCTGAATTATTTTGGACTGTTAGGGCGGTGATTGGGAATCAGCCTCAGCAGTCTCAGAACATCATTTAGGATGCCTGAGATTCCACACCGAATCCCAGGAGAGGTGAGTAACACTGTTATTTTTACTGACTTCCTCTGGGCCTCTTCTCATCATACTCTAGGGTTCGAAGAGACCCCAGAGTATAATAACAGCAGTTCCGTTTTGGATCTGTGCAGCCCAAACAAATCTGCTGGGCAAATCTTGTGAGACGAATCTCGCGAGATTCACCCAACAAATACTCTCAGCACTGCGTCCCTGCTTACCAATTAATGATTCAGCCCACGGCTGCCTCCACTTTTCCGTTGAGCCTCAAGGTCCCATTTGCTGTGCTGAATAATGCCAGTGACATTCTGATCTGGGACGCACGGGGCCCCCTGGAGGGCTGAAGGGGTAATGGAGGCAGCCATTAGCAGCATCAGGGATTAACAAGAAAATAGCAGCCGATACCTGCTGGAATGTGCACAGTGTCTGGATCATTACCCCTGAGGAGTGTGAGCCCTTCGTGGGACAATGAAAATGTCTGTAATGTGCTGGCGCTATACAAATAGAAGAAATATTTCAAGACTGCTATCACCCTACTGAAACTTTGGGGTGCTGCTGTTTTTATGCTTGTTGGGGATCCCATGGTAGAACATCATTGAGGAAAGGATGTGTGGTTCAGTTGTTGGAACAGACTGGAGGAAAACTGCAGACAAGTTTCAAAGAAGTCAGGATTGATCAACCCCTGTTCCTAAATGATGAAACCCTCAGTCAGACATGACAGGATGGAGTTGCTTACTCCGTTTCTGCCTCCTTCACTTGTCTGTCCTGACTACCTACTAAGAAAAGACAGGAAAAGAAAAAGGGGTTGTTTATGATCCAAAGTAAGGTCCTGTGTGAGACCAAGAGACCAATATGCACTGCCAATTCCACAGAGCTCTAAGGGAAGCAGTCAGACCTCAAGGAGCAGGAGTAAGAGAAAACCGTGAGCAAGCAGGACACTGCCCTTACTATGCCAGAGACATCCAGGCCATGGAGATCCTGTCTGTCCTGCACATGTGCAATGGAGAAAGAAATGGCATTTTCAGTAAAAATGAATAAATGGTGCTGGCCTCCTGCACAAAATTTCAGCTAGGCTGGTGAAATACTAACTACCATATGGTAGCAACCATATGACTGATTCATCTCTGCTTTACTGCATACTTGACATAGAAGAGGTACAGTGCTGGCCAAAAGTATTGGCACCCCTGCAATTCTGTCAGATAATACTCAATTGCTTCCAGAAAATGATTGCAATCACAAATGCTTTGGTAATAATATCTTCATTTAATTTGTCTTCAATGGAAAACCACAAAAAGAATTGTCAAAAAGCCAAATTGGATATAATTCAAACAACAAACATAAAAAAGGGGGTGGACAAAAGTATTGGCACCCTTTGAAAAATCAGGTGATGCTTCTCTAATTTGTGTAATTAACAGCACCTGTTACTTACCTGTGGCACTTAACAGCATTGGTTCTATAACACTGAGCTGAAGGGAGGACTGGCGGACATAGGGACACAGACTGGGGGGGTGAGGCCCCCGCAGATGTGGGCGGGTCTACAGCCCAGTCCTCACTCAGCTCCTTTACACCTACATTAATCCCAGAGACAGTAGAATTAACATTTTCACAGCCTGTAGGAAATAACTCAGTAAGGGGTTTAGCCTTCCCTTTGGACATGGCAAGTTCATCTACTACATTCACAGGTACAGTTAAAGTAGCATTTTCACAGAATGTATGAGGAGACATTTCAGAGGGAGGGTTACCAGCCCCCTCTGCAGGTATTCCCACAGGTACAATGTCAGACATATCAGCCTGGACAGATAGCTGATCACAGGGAGCTGGGGTGGCCCCCAACCCATATTGGCAAATCATAGGCCCCAAATCTGTCCCCAACAGTACATTGGCAGGCAACTCAGACATCACTCCCACATTCCGCATTCCTTTCCCTGCACCCCAGTCTAAATGAACACAAGCCATGGGTACAGTAAAACATTCCAACCCAATACCCCGTAGGGTCAGAGTTTTCCCGGGAATAATACTGTCTGGGGGGATCAAATCCGGTTGTATTAGCGTAACATCTGCCCCAGTGTCCCGAAATCCCATCACCACTTTGTCCCCCACAGTGACCTGTTGACAGTTAGCATTAGGCTGGGGGCCCTCCCTCGCAACCCGATACACAGATGGGCCGGCCGCTGTAGTTTGGGGAGCAGGGGGGTTCCTAGGGCGGTTGGGGCAGTCTCGTTGTAAATGTCCCGTTTGATTACAGGCGTGGCACCACCTGATCTCTCCCTGGGGTATGAGAGAGGTCGCCGGGGAGCCCAGAGCTCAAGGGGCAGGGGACTTATAGGAACCACCTGGGACAGATTGTGTCTTACCCCTCCTGGAAGCATGGGGCTGTGGTGACCTCCCGCTTGGTTCAGGATTCCCCCGGACAGATTGTGTCTTACCCCTCCTCCAGCCGTCGCTGGCAGGTGTCCACGGCAACTGGTTGGCAACATAACGATCCGCCATTGCTGTGGCTGTTTCAAGGTCCTTGGGCTCTCGGTCCAGGAGGTATTTTTGCACTTCCTCGGTACAAATGGTCAAGAACTGCTCTTGAAGCATGAGGTCTGCAAGGCTTTCTTGCGAGGTGACGGACTTGCCCTCCGTCCACTCCCGGAACCACACGAGCAGCTGGGCCGCTGTATCCTCATGGCTCTGTGAAGGCTTTTTCTGCAGGCCCCGGAACTTTCAACGGTACAGCTCCAGCGTGAGTTGGTATCTCCGGATCAGCGCTGCTTTAACGGACTCATAGTCCTGGTCAACTGGCAAATTGGCGTAAGTGTCCAGGGCTTTTCCCCTCAACCGGGGAGCCAGGTAACGGACCCAATCCGTCTGTGGTAGCTGATACTGCTTACATACTTTCTCAAAGGCCCGCAAGAACGAGTCCAAATCCCCGTTTGTTTCAAGGATTGGAAAGTCCTCGGATCGGAGCCTTGGTACTTGAGCTTCTGGAGTGCGTGCAGTGACAGATGGTGCCTGCTGGGAGAGCTCCATTCTTTTGAGCTCAAGCTGATACTGCCGCTCAGCCTGCTGTTCTCATTCTGCAGCTTCCTGAAAACGGCACATCACCTGCAGGTATATGTTAGGGTCACTGGTGCCTACTTGCTGCAGGGCCATTTGCCAGTATGAAGCCATTCCCCCCACAAGGCTGGGGCTACTGGTCCCTCCTGCTGAAGTAATCCTTGGGACCGGGCTGCTTGCCACACTTCCTGGCCTAGCCCCAAAATCAGGACTCTGCTCGATTCTCTGCATTGTTGTGGCTGCCTCCATTTCAGCCATACGCTCAGGATCTCCAAAAGCCTGGTTCTGCAGTTCTGGAGATCTGCTTCTGAGCCCACTAGCCATCCACTGGTCTTTGCCAAATAAAAGATAGGATAGAATACAAAGAGTAAGGGAGGGGAACAGCACTGTATCAAACTTTCACTGTATCTTAATGCTTGTTTTAATACCGAGCTTGTCTCATAGGAATACCACAATCCCCAGTGTCACCAACACACGCTGTTTATCCTAAGATCCCACTACGCTGCCACCAATGTGAAAGATCCTCAGCGCGCCAACACCCGCGTTGGCCAGTGAATGCTGGGTCCACAAGATAAATACAAGACAAACTTTCTAAATTTTATATATTTATTAACCCCTAAATGGGTTGGTATTAACATCTAACACATACAGTTCAGAACAGATATGCAGATATATGCAAGCATTAACAGTTACTAGTTACAATATACAGCGCATGAAATAAAAAGGGAATAAAGGTGAAATAATTACTTTACCACACATATCCTTGACGTGGTTCTGTAGTCCAACACTCACACATGCTCTGGTAAGTGTGAATAACCAGTGGAGGCTCCTAGCAGCAGCATTCCAGCCTGCATGCTCATCACAGTATATCCATGTAGTCTCTGCACAGTCTCATCAAAGTATTTTCTAGTAATCCCAGCACAGTCTCCTCCTCACTGACCTCATACCTCATCTTTTATACCCTTGATTACACCACCCAGAATGAGGTCACCGGCGACGGCAAGTCTGGTTGACTAACGCACTCAAGTCCAGATTCTTTGTAAGGAGATAGGATTAAGTGGAATGATACAATGCCTTCTATATGTTATCAACCATGTCTGATCAACAGCCCAGGCTGAACAATGCATGTGTATTTGATCCACCAGGGCTAGGTAGGAATTCAATGGAGCTATTCTGGGATGAATACAAAGCCCTATTGTTACATTGTTGCCACTAATGACAACATGCACCTAGGATTAGAGCTACGCACAGTTTAAGTAAATGGAATTAAGAGGAAGATACGATACCCAGAGATCAAAATACATCTTTGAGTTATAGCCATATTTAAGTGGAATCATCACAATTCCCCTTTAAGAACATGGTCCTAACTTAGGCTAGTATGACTTGTTGTGTATTATACTGAGACCTCCTTTTATATCTACTCAGCACAAGCCTATTTTAAACATAGTCTGTCAAGAATGCCATGCCACATACAAATGTTATTACATGACCTTTTCCCTTTTTACTCTAACTTTTAGAAGATTTAACAGTAAAGCAAAATAGACCCTCTCTCCTACCATGGACCAGAAATGGCTGACATAAGCCCAGGTGCATATTGTGGGTGGAAGAGTAAGGCTGTCATTGAGGAGTATAGGGTGGACAGGTGAAAGCGGGTGACACAAGAATGTCAGACAGCACATGTTAATGCCATAGAATCAAAAGGTGTAGCAGAGGGAGGGTTATATTAGTGCAAACACTGGAGGGAGTTAGAGTGCTTTGGGGCCAACCATAGCTTCTCTATCTCCATCCATTTAGAATACTCTAAAAGCGTGGACCACACTGGGATTCTCCACAGTTCGGTGGCCCAGTAGTAGAGGAACAAATTGGGGAGAGAAAGATCTCCATTATTCATAGAAACCCCGTGTTTCCCTCTAGCCCAGACAACCTGCAAAAGGGAGTCCTACAAAGACCGGAGGTCCTTCTAAGGGACTGGGATTGGGAGGATCTCAAATAGGTAGAGCAGTTTAGGCAAAATAGTCATCTTTATTGCGGATATCCAGCCAAGGAGAGACAGAGGGAAGGCTTGTGATCTGGTGAGAAGTGTGCAAATTTGTCAGAAGAGCGCGGGGGAAATTTTCTAGATATAGCTGGGAGAACGATTTAGTGAGTTGGATACCTAAATATTTTAGAGAGTCCTGCCATTTGTATGAAAAGGAAGCTTGGACTCGGGCTAAGTGAGATAGGGAGATTCAAATTGACAGAGCCTCAGTTTATGAGGTATTAATTTTATACCCCGTGAGGGGGCCAAATGTCTCTAAAGGAGCATGGAGATGTATCTGGGTGCATACGGATGAAAGCTACTAGGGGAGGATTAATCTTTAACAGATATAAAGGGTTAAAAGACAAGGATTGGAGGTATTCCAATCGTGGCCATTAGGAGCAAGAGCCTGGGTACACAGCTGAACACCCACTTCAGATTCTGCAAGGGACCCTTCAGGGTTGTGATGCATATGATATAGAAGGTCATATGTACAGATGTAGAAAATCTATTAGTCACTAGTGGGTTAAAATAGCATGTTCTTTAAATATTTCATGTCTTATCTTCACTCGTTGGACTTCCCCAAAAGTGTGTCATAAGATAATTAGCTAAAATTGGTCAATATTGTATCACAAAGTGATATGTTATACGTGTCATCATCCAGTATTGTATTGTGGATTGCAGCCTTTCAAGAGTTTTGTTAGCATATTGTAATATTGCATTGAATTGGTTTAATGTGATATTAGAGTTCTTTATATTAAGAACTGACACATCTGTAAATTGACTTTCGTCCATTGGGTTGAGGTATAGCTATAGTGGGTGCACTAGTTACACCTGGGTCTTGGCATTTGAAAAAACCTAAAAGCTGTCCTGCCATGTAAGATGACACATAGAACTATAGGTGGGGGTTAGGTTTTGCACTGGGGCAAGGAACTTGAAGTTATGACTCCGGTGTTGTCGTTTTTGACATGAAGAGTGCTGCCGCGATCAACACGTCAACATAAATACCATAAAGTGTAATTAAAAACCAAAAAGATACAATCATAGATGTCGAAAATTTTTAGGACTTGAGACAGTCAAGTTCAAGACTGCATCAACTTTTACTTAAAATGTGTCAAGTTAGACTATGCTGTATCTGTAACAAGAACAGAGCCTAATACATTCATATAATATTGTGTGAACTGACAAAGAAGGCAATCAATAAAATAATTCCCTATTCTACAATAAATGATTCCTCCTGATATTTTCTGTCCTCTCAACGGACCTCCAGTAATTTACTAATCTGCCAGGAACCTTATAAAATAGACTCTCTTAGGTCACCCCAGGAGTGGAAGATAAAGAGATCAGACTGGAGGCCGTCTCTATGTGATTCTGAAACACTGCCCCACATTACATATATTCTTTATATCATAGTAAGGTAAGATTTACGACTAAAAATTATTCTACTTTATCCTTTTAGGACTTTTCTGTCCATAGGTACTGTATGTGATCAAGTATGGTAGAATTTCTCTTTTTCATTTTAATAAACTTGTGGTGATTTCAAGAAATCTGATACTCTTTCTATTTCACCTGGTTACTAGATAGGATAGCTATACATTCAGGTGAGGTGTGCTTATCTATGTTATTCCATTCTGTCAATTTACACAGATATATCCACTTCTAAGTAAACATATAAAGGTATTTGTATAGGACAAGCTGTAATCCTGTGTGGCACAGGCTTGGTGTTTATTTAGTGGTTCTTAGTTGGGGATTATTACAAATTCAGTTTGGTAGGATGTCCTTTATGAAAAAGCTATTTTTTAATACAAAAAGTTAAAGAACGCAACCTAAAATCTGACATTTTGCCTCTGTATTACTATTTTATGTGCTGTTATCAATGTTGTTATAATTGCTCTTAGACACTAGTGGTAAATTTTAGATTGTTTTAATTTTTTTTTGTCTGAATATTACTTATACTGAATTCACTGACATATTTGATAGAGGACATCTTCAGTATATTGTTACATGGCAAAACTACACGATTTTGATGATTAGAAAATACAACCCTGATTCCAAAAAATTAGGAATGCCAGGTAAAATGTAAAGAAAACAAGAATACAATAATTTGGAAATCTCATATTACCATATTTTATTCACAATAGAACACAAATCAGAAGGGGAAATTTTTCCATTTCATTTGAAGAATATTAACTCATTTAGAAATTGATGGCCACGACACATCTCAAAAAACTTGGGACAGGGCCGTGACTACCATTGTGTAGCATCCCTTCTTCCAACAGTCTGTTAACGTCTGGGAAGTGAGGAGACCAATTGATGACGTTTTGGGAGAGGAATGTTGTCCCATTCTTGTCTGATGTAGGATTCTAGCTGCCCAACAGTCCTGGGTCTTCTTTGCCTGATTTTCCAATTATTAATGTTTTTATTGGTGAAAGGTTTGGACTGCAGGTTTGACAGTTCAGCACCCAAATTTTTTTTTCTGAAAATGCTGTTATGATGGATGCAGTATGTGGTTTAGAAATTGTCTTGCTCAAATATACGAAGCCTTTCCTGAAAGAGACATGTAAGCTGCTCATGCCATAGGCACTAATACAACCCTATACCAGAAGTGCAGGCTTTTGAGCTGTGTGCTGATAATAAGCTGGATGGTCCCTCTCCTCTTCTGTCCACAGGACACAGTGTCCATGTTTTCCATAAAGAATTTCACGTTTTGATTCATCTGACCACAGAACAGTTTTCTATTTTTCCCCCAGGCAATTTTAAATGAGATTTGGCCCAGAGAAGATGGCAGTGTTTCTGGATTGTGTTGATAGATGGCTTCTTCTTTGTATTATACAGCTTTAACTTGCATTTATGGATTGTTCAGAGAACTGAGTTCACAGACAATGATTTCTGGGATTACTCCCGAACCATACAGTGATTTGCATGCCTGTTTTTAATGCAGTACCACCTGAGGGTCCATAGATCAAAAGCATCCAATGTTGACCATCAGACGTCTGACATGAATTTCTCCAGATTCTAAGAATTTTTTAAAGATATTATGTACTATAGATAGTGGGATATTCAAAGTCTTTGCAATTTCCCCATGGTGGGACTATTAAAGGATTAATTTATCTTTATGTTTAGGAATATTTTTCTGAAATTGTTTCACAATTTTTAGGCACAGTTTTTCACAGATTGGTGAACCTCTGACCATTGTTGCTTTTGAGAGACTTTGCCTTTCTAACATGCTTTTTATACACAGTCATGTAACTTAGTTGAAAATTGACCATCCAGTTGTTTTTCATTAGTACCACTTACTTTTCAGGCCTTTTGTTAACCTTGTTCCAATTTATTGATTATTTTGCTGCCAAATATTTCTAAATCAGTTAATATTTTGAAGTGAAAAGGAAAAATGTCTAACGTTCAGCCTATGATATATATGTTCAATTGTGAATACAATATGTTATGGGCATTTGTAAATTATCGCATTTTTGTTCATTTTGCACAGAATCCCAACGTATATGGAATAGGAGTTGTATGTACACGAGTAATATTGTAATAATTATTTATTCTGTGAAGGAAAGAAATATTTTTTAAAACCTGTTTGCATATTTTTGGTAACTTGTGAAGATTTTGCTTGTTGTTCAGGATGTACCTATTGATGACACTGTACCCTAAATATTCATAAATATATATAACACATTTCTATCTACAGGCCAAGAACATGAACAATGATTGTCCAAATGCTAGCTCTGAAAATGAATTTTACATTGTTGCCTTCTCAACATCTGCAGTGGGACAACTTGCATTATTTTTAGGGATTATGATCATTTACATTATGGTTTTGATAGGAAATTTGACAATTATTTTTCTAGTATGTACGGTGACAAAATTACACACTGCAATGTATTTCTTCTTGTGTAACCTCGCCATTCTAGATCTTATATCCACCTCTACGAGTATCCCTAAGCTTCTTACTATCACATTGACCCAAAATCACAGGATTTCCTTTTCTTGCTGTATGACCCAGATGTTTTTCCATTTTTTAACTGCTGATGGAGAAGTTTTCATTCTCACATCAATGGCCTATGACCGCTATGTGGCAATATGTAAGCCCTTACTATACTACACCATAATGAGAAAGAATGTCTACATTCTAATGGCGGCCTTTGTATGGATAGTGAGCGCTCTAAATTCTCTATCTCACACAATACTTACCGCCATCTTACAATTCTGTTATTCACATGATATCAATAATTTCTTTTGTGATCTCCATTTTGTGTCGTGTCTTTTCTCTCCAGACAAGACATAGGAAGCAGTTTATTTTTTTTGAAGGTTGCATTCTTCCTTTTTACTTTTTCTGCGTACTAGCTCATTATATGTTTTTTTTTTTTACCCCCTACTGCAGATTGGTTCTTCGTCCGGCGGCAGGAAGGCTTTATCCCCAGCTGCACCTCCCACCTCACCACAGTTATATTATTCTATGGACCAAGTACTTTTTGTTTTTGAAACCCCAATCTTAAGATTATTAAGGTCAGGGCATGTTACTGTCAATGCTTTATCTGGTTGTGGTTCCGATGTTAAATCCTCTGGTCTACAGTCTGAGAAATAAAGAGATTTGGGGGAGGCTATTGTATTAATAACCAAACAAAGAAAGGCAAACTCCTAGACAATGGACTAGATAATGGACACATGATCTTTATTTGATATATTTGGTTATATTTAGGTCACAGTTGCCAATTTACTAAAATAATCGACACATGTTATGTGGACAAACTGCAATAAAGAAAACTAAATAACAAAGGTGATGAGTGATTCATGTGTAACATCTCTGCCTGTTCGGGTCTCTGCGCCACCCTCTGCTCGCACGCTGCAGCGCAGGAGGCGTGTTCAGTTTGATTCCTTACTTAGGGTTCTTGTTGCTCAGTCTGAACACTGTCTTAGTACCTGTTCTCTGTAATTGAATTTCAACCACACCTGTCTCCTGCACCTTTGCTTCCTACTCCGCTCCTTTAACAGTTAATCTTAGCCTTGGCTAAGCTGGCCATACACTTTTGATTTTAGACTGCTGTTGTTTGTCTGGAATGAACATGAATTGACTGTCTATATGTTTGGAACAGTCGTCTGTACGAACAACAACGAACAATCCAACAAGCGATCAACTACCCCAAACACATGATCTTTACCAGATTAAACTCTGACAATATAAAGGAAATGACTCAAAAGAATTTATGTAAACTTCATAAAACAGTTTTAAAAAAAAAAAAGTAAAAATGTTTTAATAAAAAAGTTCAAATAAACTATTTCATATTACAAAACTTTTTTTTGAAAAATTTTATGTGCCTATGTTTACATAGGAAATGTGACCCAAAAACATTCTCGACTGTTTGCTCCAGCCTATGAGGTTGAATGAGGTACAATTACAGTCGGACAGAAAAATGTAACATAACCAATTTTGGTTGTGACCAACTTTAGTTGATTGTTGCTAGTTTGGAAACAAAGTTTGTAGTTTTACGTACAAACAATCCTTTGTGAAATGTTCAAAATCCTCCACTTCAGTAGTCTAAAATATAATGTGTATGGCCCACTTAATACCAGTGTCTCTATAACTACCATGGTTGCGCCATTGCATGAATGGTATACTGAATAAAATTGATACGTAGTGTCCATATAGTGATTATATTTATTGAAGTATAATTATTTCATTACAATATGTATTCACACCAGTACTATTATCATCTTACAAGATCTATCTGTATGTAAGTATGGTGAACTCTTGCCAAGCCCTCTGCAAAGTAATCGATCAGAAGTACGGCACTGAATTTTACCAGAATACTTGCACTATTTTGCTTTTTACGACAACCCAATATCTACTCCTGAGCACAATAATAATATCTACTCCTGAGCAGTAATATGTATCATCCTCAACATGCCACTTTTAATCCATGTGATACAATACCAATAAAAATAATTTGGTGCATTATGAAACAAAAAATTCGGCAAAGAAGACCCAGGAAGGTCGAGCAGCTAGAATCCTACTTCAGACAAGAATGGGGCAACATTCCTCTCTCAAAACAGCAGCAATTGGTCTTCTCATTTCCCAGATGTTTATAGATCATTGCGTTTCTACACATTAGTAGACATGGCCCTGTCCCAACTTTTTGGAGATGTGTTGCTGCCATCAATTTCTAAATGATTTAATTTTTTGGGAAAAATTTCTTGACTTTTGGATATGGGATGGACCCTCACTACTTCCTCAAAAAACCCCAAGCTACAGTAAACATTGACTTTGGAATAAGTGCATAAAAACATTTTTATTCGGGTGTAAAAATGTCCACAAGCACATGAATTAAACATCATAGAAGTAGTCAGGTGAAATGCTACACAATTGGGATTCACGAATACTGCAAGATCTCAGAACATACAGCACATAGAGACAACATTGCTCTAGCATGCAATTTTAGCAGAGCTAGTACACTTTAAGGACACCAATAACCCTACTGACACTTACTCCTTTTCTTAACCACTGTGCCCAACCCTGGATGACATTACTATTATGACATGCTTCATGCTGGCCACTTCAAAAGCTTATCCTGTTCACCACCATGAGGGTTAACCCCCCTCCTTCCCCCATTAGTTAAAATAAGTCCACAATAACTTGCCTGCAACTTCCACCTGACTCCTCAACTGCCATAGAAGAGGTCATGTGACACCTCAAATGTACTCAACTGCCACCTAACAATCCTTGGGGATGTAACAGCCCTCTAGAAATTTTATATGCTGAGGAAAAACTACCTATACAAGTCACATACCATTTTCTCGACAGTGACAGATAAAGAAAATTATATAAGCCAGATCAACTACACTATGGCAGATGAAATAGCAACTAAAAGGATATGGCTGAAGATATAAACCAGTAAAGATAAACAGAGAAATAGACCCTAATACTGAAATCGCCATGTTCTAGAAAACAGGTATGGAGAATTCTGTCATACACCAAAATAACTTTATACTGTGTGCCAGGAAAGTCACAGAATATAGTGACGAGAAGGGAAATAGAATAAAAACAGAATATATCCCAGAGGGGTAATTGGTTTGCCATGGAAGCAGTTGGCTACAATACATTGCAGTACAGTAAGATACAAAACAATGTCTGTAGAGATCTGCGGAGTATGCTGGCGCTAGACAAATACAAGAAATACTTAAATATATAATAGATTATGTACATGGCTTTCGAATCGACTTCATGACTGCTATCACCCTACTGAAACTTTGGGGTGCTGCTCTTTTTCTGCTTATTGGGATGCCTTGCTAGAACATTATAAGGGAAAGGATTGGGGCTTCAGTGTCTTCAGTCACAGAATTATAATAATTGGATGCCATGGAAGATGTGTAAAAGTAAAAAATTGTCAAATCATGATGGCGCTGGCATCCCCCATGTGGCAGCTGAGGCCCAATTACATGCCTCAGCGGCAACCTGGGGCCAGTAATGTTGATATTTTTTTTTTTATATTCACACACTATCCCTGACCTCCGACCTTCATACTGAAGAGACCCCAGAGTATAAGAATAGCACTTTTAGTACAGAGCAAACAAGTTTGGTCCGAAACAATTTTTTTTCCTGCAAATCTTGCAAATATTTGCCCATTATTTGATTCCTGGCAGTACCCAAGGCGCTATTGAGCGACCCAGGGCCAGGCCTGAAAAGGCCCTCAGCCACACCTTTGGGTGGGGCATAACTCCAGAAGGCTGGGGGAAACCTGCAGGAAGCAGGAAGTCGTGGACCCAGCCAAAGACAGACAAGGCGGTCTGTTCCCAGAGGGCTGGGGTCCTGAGAAGACTTACTGAGCCAAGCTGCTTGCTGCCCCAGAGATCAGTCAGGGAGCAAGCTGTGAGTTAGGGCCTATGCGTGGCCTAGGTCATTTATTATTTTGTGTATGTTTCCTAAGCTGAATAAAAGCCATTTTGTTTTGAATTGGCACCATCTGAACGCTGTCTCTCCGGCACCCAGTACCACGAACACCAATATCGCGTCCAGGAGTCTGCCGCCATTGAGACTAATCCCCCCAAATTGTCACTATAGATATATAGATATATATATATTTATGAATATCTCCAATCCTGGCCATTAGGAGCAAGAGCCTGGGTGTTAGTACACAGCTGAGCACCCGCTTCCAGATTCTGCCAGAGACACCACAGGGTTCTGATGCATATGATGTAGAAGGTCACATGCATTGGAATATAAAAGTTCTCGTGACTGATGTAGAAAATCTATTAGTCAGTCACTAATAGGTTAAAATAGCATGCTTTTTACATATTTCATGTCTTATCTTTGCTTTTGTTGGACTTCCCCAAATATGTATGTCATAAGATAATTGGCTTTCCATATGTGTCACTCTCCAGTGGTTGTTCTGTGGATTACAGCCTTTCAAGAGTTTTGTTAGTGTATTGTAATATTGCATTGAATTGGTTTAATGTGATATTAGAGTCCTTTATATTAAGGACTGACACAT
Source organism: Leptodactylus fallax (assembly GCA_947044405.1). Taxonomy (NCBI): domain Eukaryota; kingdom Metazoa; phylum Chordata; class Amphibia; order Anura; family Leptodactylidae; genus Leptodactylus; species Leptodactylus fallax. The sequence goes on along the minus strand of CAMRHE010001038.1, from coordinate 10,461 downwards.
CTGTCAATTGAATTTAGTCTAATGGGGAGAAGTATAGCTATAGTTGGTGCAGTAGACTTCAATACACCTGAGCCTTGATATTTGAAGTAATTTAAAGGCTTTTCTGCCATGTAAGATGACACCTGTATTATAAACTGCACATGGCACTATAGGTGGCAGTTGGGTTTTGCACTGGAGCAAGGAGCTTCCAGTTATGGTTTCGGTGTCAGGTTGGGTGTTGTGGTTTTTGACATCAAAGAGAGGTGCTGCAGTCTGTGTCATTCATGTCAACATAAATACTGTAAAGTGTAACTAAAAACCCAAAAAAGATGCAATTACAGATGTAGAAAAGTTTGTAATAAATTGATTTTTCCCATGGTGGGACTATTAAAGGATTATCTTATCTTATCTTTGGACTGATAACTTGAAACAGTCAAGTTCAAGATTGCATCAACTGTTTGCTTAAAATATGTGTCAAGTTAGACTTTGCTCCATCTGTAAAATGAACAGAGCCTAAAACATCCATATAACAAGGCTTCAATACAATCTATAAAATAATTCCCTATTCTACAATAAATGATTCCTCCTGATATTTTCTGTCCTCTCAATGGACCTCCAGTAATTTACTAATCTGCCAGGAACCTTATAAAATAGACTCTCTTAGGTCACCCCAGGAGTGGAAGCCAAAGAGATCTGACTGGAGGCCGTCCCTATGTGATTCTGAAATACTGCCCCATATTACATATATTCTTTACAACATAATAAGGTTTAATACTGTAAATGATTATACTTTATCCTATTAGAACTTTTCTTCACAAAGGTATTGTATGTGATCAAATATGATTTTTTTCTTTCTGCCTCTTTTATTTTAATACATTTATGGTGATGAAATCTGATACACCCTTTATTTACCAGGTCAGTAGATAGTATAGCTGTACATTCAGGTGAGGTGTGCTAAGGACAGATATAGGAGGTCATTTATGCCATCTGATATTACTAGTTACAACAGGTTTTACAGCTATTTGTATTATTGTAGTTGAGTAGGTGTGTTTTGTTTTCATTCTATTTTTTGTATATGTTACACTGTATATATTTTCATTTTGTTTGTAAGTGTTGTAATTTGTATTGTTGGTTTATTATATTTTTATTTTTCCCTTTTATAATTTCCCTTTTAAATAAATTATAAACAAAACTCTGTTGATTTACACAGATATATAATCATGGCCGTAACGCGTTGGCACCCTTGATTTTTTCCAGAAAATGAAGTATTTCTAGCTGAAAATTATTGCAGTTACACATGTTGTGCTATACACATTTTTATTTCCTTTGTGTGTATTGGAAAAAAATAACTGAAATCAATCACTTCCTATAACCATCAACAAGCTTTTTACACCTACAAACTTGAATTTTGGACCGCTCTTCTATTGCAAACTGCTGCAGGACTCTCATATTTGAAGGGTGCCTTCTCCGAATAACAATTTTAAGATCTCTCCTCAGGTGTTCAATGGGATTTATATCCAGACTCATTGCTGGCCACTTCAGAACTCTCCAGCACTTTGTTTCCATCCATTTCTGGGGGCTTTTTGCAGTATGTTCAGGGTCATTATCCTGCTGTAAGACCCATGACCTAGGATGTAAACCCAGCTATCTGACACTGGGCTTTACATTGCGACCCAAAATCCTTTCTTAATCTTCAGATTTCATGATGCCTTGCACACAGTCAAGGCACCCAGTGCCAGAGTCAACAAAACAACTCCAAAACATCTTTGAACCTCCACCATATTTGAGTGTTCTTTTCTTTTTAGGCCTCATTCCATTTTCCGTAAACAGTAGAATGAGGTGCTTTACCAAAAGCTCTATCTTGGTCTCATCTGTCCACAAGATGTTTTCCTAGAAGGATTTTAGCTTGCTCACGTACATTTTGGCAAACTGCAGTCTAGCTTTTTATCTCCGTGTCAGGAGTGGGGTCCTCCTGGTCTCCTACTGCAGCATTTCATTTCATTCAGATGTTGATGGATAGTTCGCACTAACACTGAGTGCACCGTGAGCCTGCAGGACAGCTTGAATGTCTTTGGGACTTGTCTGGGGCTGCTTATTTAATACCCGGACTATTCTGCGTTGCAACTTTTCATCAATTTTTTTCCTCCGCCCACATCCAGGGACATTAGCTACAGTGCCTTGGGTTGTAAACTTCTTGATTATGTTGTGCACCATGAACAAAGGAACATCAGGATCTATGGAGATGGACTTGTAACCTTGAGATTGCTAATATTTTTGCACAATTTTGGTTCTCAAGTCCTCAGACAGTTCTCTTCTCCTCTTTCTGTTCTCCATGCTTAGTGTGGCACACACAGACAAACAATACAAAGATTGAGTCAACGTCTCTCCTTTTTAACTGGTTTCAGGTGTGATTTTTATATTGCCCACACCTGTTACTTGCTACAGGTGAGTTTGAATTAGCATCATGCTTGAAAAAAGTTATTTACCCACAATTTTGAAAAGGTGCCAACAATTTTTTCTGGCCCATTTTTGGAGTTTTTTTTATAAAATTATCACCAATTTGCCTTTTTTTCTCTGTTATTTTTTTGTGTTGTTCCAATACACACAAGGAAATAAAACAAGCATATAACAAAACATGTGTAATCACAATAATTGTCTTGGAAAAATACTTTCTTTTCTTGAAAAATTTCATGTGTGCCAACACTTACGGCCATGACTGGCACCGATCTAATTCTAAGTAAACATATAAAGGTATTTGTATAGGACATGCTGTAATCCTGTGTGGCACAGACTTAATGCTTATTAGTGGTTCTCAGTTGGACATTACTACACATTCAGTTTTGTTTCCTAGTCTTTATGAAAAAAAATGTTTTCTATAAAAAGTTAAAGAACACAACATAATAACTGACTTTCTGTCTCTGTTTTACTATTTTATATGCTATTGTCAATTTTGTTATTACTTTAAGAACCTATTGGAAATCTCATCTAACCATATTTTCTTCACACTAGAACACATATAAGAAGGTGAAAGAAATTTTTCCATTTCATTTGAAAAAAATCAACTCATTTAAAAATGGATGGCACAAAGAACATCTCAAAAAAGTTGGGACAGAGTGTAGAATCCCCTCCTCTTTTTACAACAGTCTGTAGACACCAATTGCTGGAGTTGGGACAGAAATGTTGTCCATTCTTGTCTCATGTAGGATTCTAGAAGCTCAACAGTCCTCGGTCTTCTTTGCCAGATTTTCAATTTTTCAGTGCTACAAATGTTTTCTATTTTGAGAAATGTCTGGACAATAGGTGATCAGTTCAGCACCCTGATGTTTCTTCTGTGAAGCTAACTTGTTGTGATGGATCCTTTATGTGGTTTAGCATTGTTTAGTCTTGCTGAAATACTGCTCAGCATTGATAGTGCCTGTCAAGATGTGCAAGTTGCTCATTCCATAGGCACTAATACAGCTCCATACCATGAGAGATGCAGATTTTGAACTGTCTGCTCATAACAAGTTGGATTGCCCCTCTCTTCAGGACATGACTTCTATGGTTTGCATAAAGTATTTTACATTTTGATTTATCTGACTACGGAACATTTTTCTATTTTGCCTCAGTCTATTTTAAATAAGATTTGGGCCAGAGAAGACGGTGGTGTTTCTGGATTGTGCTGATATATGGCTTTTTATTTACATGATACAGCTTATACAGCTTTAACTTGCATTTGTGGATTGCTCAGAGAACTGTTAACAGACAATGATGTCTAGGATACTCTTGGACCCATTCAGTGATTTGTAATATCGATAATTAATCCCTGAGGGCCTCGTAAATTACAAGCATCCAATATTGACCATCAGTCTTGCCTCTTCTGTGCATGGATTTCTACAGATTCTCCGAATCTTTTCATGATTTTATGCACTATAGATGATGGGATATTCAAAGTCTTTGCAATTTTACATTGAGGAAAAGATTTTATAAAATTGTTTCACAATTTTTAGACAGTTTTTCACAGCTTGGTGAACCTCTGACCATCTTTGCTTCTCTCCCTCCCTAACATGCTTTTTATACACAGTCATGCGACTGTTAAAAATTGAGCCTTCAGTTGTTTTTCATTAGTGCCACTTACTTTCCAGGCCTTTTGTTAACCTTGTTCCAACTTTTTTGAGATGTGTTGCTGCCATCAATTTCTAAATAAGTTATTTTTTCAAGTAAAATGGAAAAAAAATTTTCAGCCTATGATCTATGTTCCATTGTGAATAGAATATAGCTATGTGAAATTTCCAAATCATTGCATTCTTATTTGTTTTACACAGCATCCCAACTTTTTTGGAATTAGGGTTGTATGTACACAAGTAATATTAGTATAATGTTGTACCGTGTTAGCCATTGAAAGTAGTGGAAGAGTGAAGAAATCAGGCGATACCTTTTAGAGGCTAACTGAGTATATTTATAAGTAAGCTTTCAGGAGTACTAGCTAGCTCCCTTCATCAGACATGGTGTGATACAAGAACTGAAAATTCACAGATTTTTATACACATGGTTTTCAAAGCATTTTAGAGTCATTAAAAAATGCAATCTAAGTAGAGAAGATATTTTACAACAGGTCAAAAAAACAGTCTGGAAACTTGTGGTGCGTGACGGAGGGATCAGTAATTCTTGCTGTTATCTGTTTGCTATCAGGAGGTGATTTGTGTCCCTCACAGTTCATACATAATGTGATTTGAAGCTGGCATGAATATTGAGTTCAGTTCATGGTTCATACATAGTGTGACATGAAGCTGGCATGAATATTAAGTCCAAATTTGGACTTAATATTCATGCCAGCTTCAAATCACACTATGTATGAACTGTGAGGGACACAAATCACCTCCTGATAGCAAACAGATAACAGCAAGAATTACTGATCCCTCCGTCACGCACCACAAGTTTCCAGACTGTTTTTTTGACCTGTTGTAAATAACTTCTCTACTTAGATTGCATTTTTTTAAGGACTCTAAAATTCTTTGAAAACCATGTGTATAAAAATCTGTGAATTTTCAGTTCTTGTATCACACCATGTCTGATGAAGGGAGCTAGCTAGTACTCCCTGAAAGCTTACTTATAAATATACTCAGTTAGCCTCTAAAAGGTATCGCCTGATTTCTTCACTCTTCCACAAGTAATATTGTAAGACTTATGCTATTCTTTGAAGGAAAGAAATACTTTTTAAAACCTGTTTGCATTTTTTTGTTACTTGTGAAAATTTTCCTTAATGTTCAGGTTGTGCTTGTATTGATGACAATGTACCTAAATATTCCTAAATATATATATCACATTTCTATCTACAGGCCAAGAACATGAACAATTACTGTCCAAATGCTAGCTCTGAAAATGAATTTTACATTGTCGCCTTCTCAACATCTGTGGTGGGACAACTTGAGCTATTTTTGGGAATTTTGATCAGTTACATTGTGGTTGTGATAGGAAATTTGACTATCATTTTTCTGGTATGTACAGTGGCAAAATTACACACTGCAATGTATTTCTTCTTGTGTAACCTCGCCATTCTAGATCTTACATCCACCTCTACAAGTATCCCTAAGCTTCTTACTATCACACTGACTCAAGATCACAAGATCTCCTTTTCTTGCTGTATGACCCAGATATTTTTCCATATTTTCAGTGCTGATGGAGAAGTTTTCATTCTCACATCAATGGCCTATGACCGCTATGTGGCGATATGTAAGCCTTTATTATACTACACAATAATGAGAAAGAACGTCTACATTGTAATGGCGGCCTCCGTATGGACAGTGAGCGCTCTAAATTCTCTATCATACACAATACTCACTGCCATATTACAATTCTGTTATTCACATGATATCAATAATTTCTTCTGTGATCTGCATTTAGTCATCTCTCTTTCCTCTTCAGACATCACAAGCAGGAAGATATTTATGTTCTCTGAACTCCTCCTTATCCCTGTTATACAATTCCTGTTCACTATTATCTCTTATGTCTTTATCTTCTCCTCCATATTGAAGATCCATTCCTCGGCAGGACGTATGAAAGCTTTCTCCAGCTGCGCCTCCCATCTCATCACAGTTATACTATTCTATGGACCAAGTACATTCTTGTACATGAAACCTCAATCTAAAGATAGTAAAGATCAGGACATGTTACTATCAATGCTTTATCTGGTTGTGGTTCCGATGTTAAATCCTTTGATCTACAGTCTGAGAAATAAAGAGATTTGGGAGGCTATTCTATTAATAACCAAACAAATAAAGGCGAAGCTCTAGACAATGTACTAGATAATGGACACATGATCTTTACTTGATATATTTGGTTATATTTAGGTCACAGTTGACAATTTACTAAAATAATCGACACATGTTGTGTGAACAAACTGCAATAAAGAAAATAGAGATGAGCGAATTTCTTAAAAGTTCAATTCGGCAGTTCAATTCGAAGTTCAAAAAAAATTTGCTTCGATCCGAATTACTAAAATACACCTACTGTATTTCCTAGCTTCAGAGAGCCTGTATAGTGGAGTAGAACACTGTGCCTTGTAGTAACACGCATAGGGAGCCTACTGTGATAGTCAAACAACACTGTGAGTCGGAATACATGCATATGACAGGTGTCGCTCTTAGAATCGATGCACACTTCACTTATTTGGACAGTTACGGGGCCAAAACTGACCATCTAACTCAAGTGTGAAACCAGCCTTACAGGTCCATGTTAGTGCCAGGTAGAAAGAACCGTGCAGAGACCCAACATCCTACTGTAGAGTGAAAGAGCGCACTCCTTTAACACCGTCGTCTGTCAATTCCACATATATGTCTACAGAGTGGCAAGGCGACATAATGTGTAGTTGGCAGCAGCATCAGGAAACCACAGAGTGGCAAGGCGACATAATGTGGAGGTGCCAGCAGCATGAGGACGCCATATAGTGACCCAGTGGCAACGACATGAGGAGGTGATACAGTGACTGAGTGGAAACGGCTTGAGGAGGCCATACAGTGACCCAGTAGCAGCGGCATGAGGAGGCCATACAGTGACCCAGTAGCAGCGGCATGAGGAGGCCATACAGTGACCCAGTAGCAGCGGCATGAGGAGGCCATACAGTGACCAAGTGGCAGCAACATGAAGGGGTCATACAGTGACCCAGTGGCAGCGGCATGAGGAGGCCATACAGTAACCCAGTTGCAGTGGTATGAGGAGGCCATACAGTGATCCAGTGGCTGCAGCACGAGGGAGGATATACAGTGACCTTTATTCGCCCAAGCAAACTAGGTGTAGAACAGTGTGACACCGCTGTGCCCTGCACATGTGGTATGCTGGAGGAGCACTGTGAATTGTCCCTGCAGTGGAGGCTGAGGAAACAGTGGAGGATGAGGTGGACATTGTTGCAGGACCAACGGTGTCAGAGCGTGGAGGCGGGAAGCAGCGCCACCTATCCAAGTTGCTGGTGACAAGGTGACAATGTGAAGTTTCCTTTCCCTTTCTTTTTTTTTTTTTTTTTCTTTTTTTTTCCCCTTCTTTTTCCTTTTTTCCTTTTCCTTTCCCTCTGTGTTCTAAACCGCCATTGCGCATGCACGAAAGCGCTGATTCACGCATGTCAAGTAGGGGTCAGAGATAAAAAAAAAATATTTAAAGTGAATAAATGAATAAATATAATAAAAATGTTGTTGAGATGGATGAAACAGTGATAGAAAAATTATATAGATATTATACATAAAATATTTAAAGATAACCATATTTAAAGATGGAATCATGAGATAATACAATAATAAAGAGGTAAAAAATAAATAAAATATATGAAATCTAGTAATAGTTTGTGAAAATGAAATATAATAAAAAAAATAATAATAATAATAATAATATTGTTATTATAAAATAAAAAATAATAAAAAAAAATAGAGTAAAAAAAGGAGTAGCATATTAATTGTTATAAATGTATTATAATAATATTAATTAACAAAATATTATATATAAAAAAAAAAAAAAAAAAGGGGGGGGGAACAAAGAAAAAAAAATTAATATATATACACCCCGCCATAGTTAAATAAGGGGAGGGGGAGTATTAAAATTAAATTATTTTTTTCTCCTTCTTCATCCCCTCCTACTAGTATTTTTTTTATTTAATATACAACATAATTTTTTTCCGCTTCAGGGTATTGAACCGATCTGTTTTATCAACAGGTATATGGTCAATAGGTATTACTGAAAAGCCCTCAAAGTTATTGTTATGCTTGAAAGTAGTGTAAGAGACAGCCAATGTTGTCCTAAGCTTCATTTGTCTGTATAAACTGTTAATGTTGAATGTATTTCTGTGATTCTGTTCCTTTAAGACAGCAGCCATTGTAATTGTGACATGATGCTGGAGTGACTCCCCCCCCTTTTATGTCAGCTTGCCTGTTCTGCAGACAGAATGTGAGCAGAGAAGCAGGAAGTGACGAGACAGAGAGCAGCAGCCATCTTAGCAAGTGTTGTATTGAACTGGTGTGGATATTTTTCTGTACAGCTAAGCTGTATCTTGGTCCAGAGACAAACAGAGTGTAAAGAGACAACAGGACTAGTGAGTCCACGTGAAAGGAACTGTGCTCAGTGGCTGATCAGTGAGACTGACATTGTGACTGTGTATATGGATACCACAGATAGAGACTCGCAGTGCTGTTGATGTACTGAACAGCACCTGCTAAATCCCGGCTTACATCCCAGCTCAGTGTATGGATTCGGCAGGACTGTCAGTGTGCTGAGTGGAATCTGCTGTTGGATTACATTGCATTCATTGGGTTTCCCTGTTAAAGAGGACTTCATTTCTCCCAAGATCCTGATAACCGTGAGGAGAGGACGTTTCACTATAAAAGAAAGGAACGACTTTGGGCCCCACCGCGCGCTTCTACAGACTGTAAGCGGTCCACCTGGACCACTGGGGAAAAGGGGGTGCACCCAAATGTGATGTCAGGGTCAGTTAGGGATAGTTTTGAGTATATTGTTCATTCAGTGTCCATACTGCAGAATTGGACAGAGTAAAAGTAGAAACCATTGCAGAATTTGCCTTGAAATTGTTCATGCTATATTGTATATTTTGCTTGTCTTTATCCCTGTCATTTTACCTTCAAATAGTCTTTATTAACTTATAGTAAATATATATTCTTTTCTTGAACTACCGCGTGTGCGTTCATTTCTGGTTGCGGAGACCAAACCACCTGCCTTGCTCTCGGTTCACAAATTGGCGTAGTCGGCAGGATCCGCTTACCAGAATGGACGGTGACGCACCCGTTCGGGAGAATGGTGCTGGAGGAAGAATGCCAGCAGGGGCTATAATAAGTCAGTTAGCTAAATTTGATGGCAATAATATGTCAGTGAGTATGTGGGTGGAACAGATACGAATGATACAGCGAATGTACCAGACCGCACCAGAAGTACTAGTAGAGCTAGCAATATTGACATTACAAGGGGATGCTAAGACCACGGTGATATTGAGGCCATTTGAACAAAGGCAGACATTTGAGCAAGTAGTCCAGATTCTAGAAACCATTTATGGAGAAACTGCATTGCTGGGGTCTCTGCAGGCTCGGTTCTTCCAGAGGGTACAACAGGAGAATGAAAGCCTTCCCCAATATGCAAATGCCCTACAAGAACTGCTCCGAGATATTCAAGTGAAGGAAAGAGGGGGCTCGCCAGCCTTCTGTAACCCTGATCGGACTCTCCGTGACCAGTTTGTCCTGGGGATACGTGACGGCAGTTTAACTGTGACTATGCAGGATTTTATACGACGAGAGACTGATGCTAAATTCCATGATGTACAGGTAGAGGCCATCTCCCGTGCCAATAGTATGTTCCCGAAGCCCCAGACCGCAGTTGGAGTTACTTTGTCACAGGGGGCTAGTTCTGGCTCAGAGACAGTAGAAAAGGGGACGGTGAAAGAAATTCTCACAGTAATGCAGAAACTGCAAGAGCAAATGGAACACTTGCACACCCGTTGTGATGAACATTCTATGAAAATTGCAGACTTCCAGAAAACTGGAGGTGAAAGGGTGAGCCGTACATACCCAGAAAATCAGAATCACCCACCACCCCGCTGGAGGGATGAGGATAGGACCTACCGAAGGGGTCCAAATCAGTTAATGCAGTGCTCAGGAGAAATCGAAGGGGGCTTACCGAAGGGGGCCCAAACAGATGGCCAGAACGACGGGAGATACGCTGCTGGGAGTGTGGACGGATGGGCCACGTTGCTGCTAGATGTCCAGAGCAGCGACAAACTTATGAGAGACCGCCGTTAAACTGAAGTCCCCTGCTGCTGTAGGGCGTGTAGTAGGGGAGACTGACAAGGAGACTATGTGGGGAGAATGCCCTAATGATGACCTGATCGCTGCAAGTCCTGTTATACAGGTGGAAATGGGGGGTATTCCGGTTACCGGGATGATTGACACGGGTTCCCAAGTAACGACCTTGAGTAGAGACTGTTATGAACGGTACTTCCAGCAACATGTGAAATAT